>PITB01007216.1:0-82497 GCA_004024585.1 Paradoxurus hermaphroditus
CGTGGGGCTGTGGTGCGGCAGGGGGGGGTGGGGGTGGGGGGGTGGTGCTGAGTCTTCACCGCCCTGGTTGCGTTTTAGTAAGCGACGCCTAAATACAAAATGTCAAGCGGTGGCAAAGACCAGCAAGCCACCCAGATTACAGAGGCAGACACACCACCCCTCAAAATCTCGGCAGGAAACAGAAAAATGTCATTTTTCATGATCAGCATCCGAGAACTCTCTGACTCTTCAGAGCTCTTACTTCTCTTTTGTAAAGTATAAACTTTTAACTTTGATACAAGTCTCTTTACAGAGTCAAGGACAAGGACTCGGTGGAATGCTGGTCACCCTTTTAAGAAGGTGGGAGGCCAAGAGAATGAGCGGCTAGAGGGAGGGGCGAAGGCGAGAAACATTCGGGAGCTGGGAGAAACGCCCACCCCAGGGAGAAGAGGGACAGCAGGGGAGGAGGAGCCGAGCCGGGCCGGGCGTCCGCGGCACCCACCTTGATGACGTTGTCAGGCGCTCGGTTCATGTTCAGGTTCTTGACCCGCACGGTCAGCTGCTGGGCCGTCTTGCAGGTGAGCAGGTACTTGCTGATCAGCAGCTTCGGGAACTTGGTCCCTTCGAAGTGCTTTAGCCCTAAAGCCAACAGACTGAGAAAGGGGCGGCGGCCTGAGTCTCGCCTCGCCGCGTCCTGTGGACCGTGCTGCTCTCCCCGGAGAGCCCGCGGGGTGCGACCCGCCGCTTCCACGCCTCGTTCCGCTGCAGCCAACAGCGGCTCCACACTCCACGACAGCTATTCACGGAGGGCTGCTAAGTTCTCTGACGAAGGCCCGCTCCGTTCAAAGGAAGGCAAAGGAAGGAGACGGGGGCTCAGAGAACAAATACAAGATGAACGATGGGCACCGTGTGTGACATTAAATCGGTACCAACCGCCTCCCAACACGACCCGCTCGGCGGCGGCTGCCTGTGTCCCCCAGGCCGCTGCGGCAGCGGGGCAGGACAAATCCAGAGCTGTGAAAACGTTCGTGACCTCTGTCAGATAATCTCACTCTTGGGAATTTACCAAAGGGGTAAACTCGAATGCCTTCTAAAAGCTCTATGCAAAGACCACTGGGGCAGCCTCACTGCAACAGCAGAACGAGAGAGGAGGAAAACCACGGGGGGCAGGTAAAGGACTGTCGTGAGGCCACTAATGCCACTTTAGGAGACGACGCAGAGGAACAAACGCAGAGACGACGTGACAGCACAGGAGAACAATTCCAAGGCGTTGGACCAAAGAAAACCCAAAAAAACAAAATTAAACTTAAATTGCCAATAAAAATTATATGAAAAATGCAAAAGGAAAAATCGCTGGAGGCGCCCGCGCGCTGGGTGGGTGGGGCGCGCAACTCCGAGCCCCACAGAGGACACAGAGTTCGCTTGAAAAAAAAAACAGAAAGAAAAATCATTGTCTTAGGGTGGTTAGGAGAACGGATAAATTTTTTTTTCCTTCGGGGACACCCGGGTGGCTCAGTCAGTTAGGCGTCCGGCTTCGGCCCCGGTCACGATCGCAGTTCGTGGGTTCAAGCCCCGCGTCAGGTTCTGTGCCGACAGCTTAGAGCATGGAGCCTGCTTCGGATTCTGTATCTCCCTCTCTCTCTGCTCCTCCCCTGCTAGCTCGCTGTCTCTCTCTCTCTCTCTCTCTCTCTCTCCAAAATAAATAAACATTTTTAAAACTTCTTAATTTTTTTGCTTTGAAAAATTTCCTCTACCAATATTATGAGATTGTTTTTTTTTTTTACAATAAATCAAAACCAAAACACATGTTAAAAAGGTTTCAAAAACGTGCACCCAGTTCCCCAAAAAGAGCCGCGGCTGGCACCGCCCCCGCGAACGCAGCACAGAAGCGGCCGCCAATACCGCTTTGCTTCTGGTCTGCGCGTCCGCATGGGATGACACACGCCTTACTTCCGAGCGCAAGAACGACAACCAGTTCCCCTCGGGTCACTCTGTGCGCTTCTTCCCCACAGTAAACTCTTACTTGTCCTCGGCCTTCGTGAAGAAAATCTTATCCTGCGGATTCTTCGCCTTCAGGGAACACACCGGAAGTAGCTCTGGATACATGAACACCTTGCTTGTGGCCAGGATCCAGGCCACTTGCTTTGGCAAACAGGGAAATTCATCTGCTGTGAGGAAAAAAAAACCCTGTGGGAAATGAAATTCTAGAACAAAAGAGGGCTTCACAAAAGCTTCCAGATGCGTTCTTGCACTTATCTAGAGACGCCTTAACCACCTGCCCTCGCCCAAGGTTTCGGCCACCGTCCTTGGCCTGACGCGCGCCTACCGGGAGCCCTCGGGAGCTCCCGCCAGCTGGTTCTCTCACTCTGCACGTGGAACCCCTAACCTCTAAGTACCAGGGACACTCACGGCACGTACCACCTAGAACACCTGGCTCAGTGTGTGCTCAGTCGGGACCTCCTCTCCCCCTTTAAATCCTTGGAAGATAAGTGACCTTCAACAATGCTCGCTTTCTTCCAGGGAAAGGTGCCAGCCTCTTTACTCTCCTCACAAACGTGGTATTCCAAACTCTGTTTGATTTGATTCCTACTTAACTTTCACTAAGTCCTCCCAGATTCCTCCTGAGGTTGGGAACAAAAGCCACGGAAGGAGTCGGACGGTTCCGTCCTGGGGCCTCGGCCTCTCAACTCCAGGCCTGGCTGCCTCTCCAGAGAGAAAAGGCCCCACATTCGCACTTCTCCTTCCACGAATGCTCGCTTTACCTCCCCAGAGAGAACACGGGACGCCTTAGGGGGCGCCTATCACCGCAGCGTGGCCAGGCTTCCATGCCAACAAAGAGCTGAGAAAGGAGTCTGAGACCCACGGATGTGACATAACGCACTCAAACTCAACCGTATGCAACTGGACTGCAGAAGTCAAGGACTTAAAAAGAAGATCCAAAGACAAACACGCATCCGGAGTAGAGCGTAACGAATCTTCTAAACCAAGAAACAAATCGGAAGCAATCACTTCATTTACAGGAACAGCTGACATTTTCTCACGAGCTGCGAAGCAACGTGGGGCAGACGACAAGCCAGCCGCGTCCTCGGAGTGCGGAGCGAGGCGAGTGAGCACCATCTCCGATCTGTGCCTACTTCCCAAATCAACATTTCATTCAAAATGGAGACACCGCTGCAATCATTAAGGAAAATAAAAGTTTCCTCATAAAAAAGAGAGTAAAAACCTGACCACGAACCAACTTAACCACTTGACTCTCATCTTTGCCAGACGCCGGTCTGTCCTGACCTCACGCTCCCGTCTGTCTGGGACCCTTCTCAGCACGGAGCGCACATCTCGGCCCCCTGCCCTCACGGAAGCCCGAACACTATCACGCCCTTCCAGAACTTAGACAGTGGGTACAAAGGACCGCATCGCAAACGTCGCGTCTGCCGGGGAGGGGAGTACCGGATGACACGCCCGCTCCTCAACGCGGGTGAAGAGCAGAAGCGAGCACGGTGTCCCGTACCGGTCTTCTTGACGGTTTTGCGTGGACTCCAGTCCACGCTGACGTGCGTGCTGAAGTCTTCCACGAGCTGCACCGCCCCCAGCAGGTTACAGGGCTGGAACAAGGTCTGGAACCTCGGGCTGAACTGATGGTGAAGAGCGACGGAGCTCTGAGCAAAGGTCCCCAGCTCTTTCTAGGAAAACAGGGCACAAAGGCAACCTCAGCCCCACGGCCAACACTAGTGGAGCCCTTGTGAGCCTCTGAGGGGGGTCTGTCCTCCAGCTAGAGGATAAAAACAGGTAAAGATCACTGTAATTAACCACTTCACTGAGACTGCGCTCTGGCGGAGCCCTCGGATATCCAGGAGGGCGCTGGCGATGGACTCATCTGTTCTCGTTTCATCCCTCAGCCTTCAGGATGTTCGGTCCGGCTGCTCAGCTAGAATTAAGGTTCTCAAGAGTGAGAACAATTACTTTTTAAATTTTTTTGTCTTTTGGTTTCTCTGAATAACACCTAAACAATCTCAAAATGTAAAGCCCTTCCTCCAAAAGACTTTAAAATGTCAGGACCAAAATTAATTTTACACGCCTAGAGATACTGAGCCAGATGAACGCACAACGAATTCAATAAAAAGAACAGAAGTACGAAAAACCTAAGAAGTCGGGGTAGGTCTGAAGACGAGGAAGGGAGAGGAGCAGTCCTAGGAAAACTGGGATCAGAGGCCCACGCTCTCTCGGCAAATCCAGGAAGCCACGCGAGTAGCCGCCACGATGCGCAGGAGACCAGCATAAACGGAGATGGTGCTGGGCGAGCATCTGTGAGGAGCGACCTTGCCCAGCTAACCGACCCCCAAGCCTTGGGAGGGAGGGACGCCTGGAGCCTTACAAGAAATATCCTGGTGGTGCTGGCCTCCGAAGTGAGGTTGGGGTTGGAGGAGGCGAGAAGGTGAATTTGCGTCAAGAGCTGCACGTGCTGAGAAGGGAAAGAAAACAACACAGTGACACGTTACCAGGTTGTCATTTCAGGGACCCAGAAGGCCTTACCAAGATGTCTGCCACTTGACCGCACGCTATGCTTCCTGAAGAGACCAGGAGGACGGCACCTTATCGTGTGTGACCCTCTCAGAGGTGCTCCTCCAGCAACATGACAGGACCGGAGGCATCTTAGCCTCAAACCAGAGGGGCTGAAATTAGAAGGAAAAACTCCTCCGGCAAGAGAGGCGGTTCAGTTCGGAACGGATCACGAGACCCGGAAACCTGCGGTGAAGTGCAAGGGCTGCTGCGCGCCCGTGCGCTCTCGCCTGAGCCCCGCGGGCGCGAGCGCGGTGCCTTCCGAGGGCCCGCGCGACGAGAAGACCGTGGCGCCACCATTTCAGGGCACATTGCGACACCTGCCTCTGATTTTCCGAAGACTGCTGCTCCTCGGCCTCCGTGTCGGGCCCAGGACGACCCGACGCCGACCTCGCCGCCGAGTCTTACCTGCTGCATCTGCTGCTGGAGCCGCCGCCTCTGCGCCGGGTCCAGGGTCAGCGGCTGGTGGGCCCTCTCGCTCTGGGGCTTCACCCTCTCGACCTCCTGCTGCTGTCTGCCCGAAGACTTCTTCATCTTCAGCTGTTCCAGCTGCTCCTTCACCGTGCGGTGCTGCTCATTCAGCAAGTTGGCCAGCGGCTCCTCAAACCTGCCCCCAACAGGGAGATGCCCGGACGTGAGCGCGCCCCAAGGTCCCCAGCACGTCCGATTCCTCCCGACGGCAGGCCGAGAGCCTGTGCGACTTCCGCCTTCTGCTGACTCCCACACCCCACTGCAGCCAACGAAGCTTTCCCCAAAGCAGTCAGCACAAATTCAGATAAGATGGTCCTGAATTGCACTGCCCCCTCATTCTTTCACAACTAGTCCTCTAAATAATACACAAGTGAAGGAGAAATTAAACAAAAACCTGGGAACAGAGAAACGTCCGGATAACGAAGCAGTCTAAGAGTCAACGGGAGGAACTCGTCATCCTCGGGTCCTCCTGACGTCCACAGTTAACCTGGGACGTGTCCCTAATGGCGATACAGAATCTTCTCCAAATCCAGCACGTTCCCTAGCTCAGCACACCCCACGTCCAACTTCTGCTCTCCACCCCACTCCCGTTCATCCAGCCTGCCTGGCCTTCCTTTCTGACAAAGACCTAGCGTGAAGGGACCCGCTGAAACACAGGACAGCTGGGAAGCACAGGGAGAAGCTGGTTCGAGCATCACCCTGCCCGCCCCCTCCCCACCGCCCCTGAGCAGGGCCTCCCCTTCTACCCGAATCCCGCCTCTCGGCTACCGGCCTGGCCCTCCCACCCACCCTCCCGAGCGAGGCCTGGGCTGAAGCATCTGCGTGCCCGGCTCCCAGGCTGGTCCTGAGGCGGAGCCGGGCACTCTAGGACTGAGGCAGAGCCGGTGCTCCGCGTGATCAGGACACGACCCACCCCGGCAGGTATGAAATCTCTACAGGGCAGGAAGAGTAACAGTAGTTAAATGCTAACTTCTCTGTAGCCTCTGGAGGTAAAGACTATGTTTCCTTTCACAGTATTTACCTTGAAACTGGACAGGCACAGGCTAAAAGGCTATAGTCACAGCCCAGTCCTCTGTACTAGGTTCCCTCAGATCTGAAACCCCCCCGTTATCTGTGCTCCCAGCAGAACACCAGGGGAGCAGAGCGTGGAGCCCACTTCCGATCCTCTGACTCCTCTCTCTGCCTGTGCCCCACTCATACTCTCTCGAAAATGAATGAACATTTAAAAAAATTATACCTCAACAAAAGTTAAAAAAAAGTGGGGGGAGATAAGCCAAGATTCTATTGCAGTTATATTATTATAGTATTTATTATAATAGAGTGTGAATGATATTTCTGGCTTTTATGAAACGGTTACCAGACCTTGTCTTTTCTACTAAGCTGCCTGCGCCCTGAAGGCCTAGCCGTCAGACGGCCCCCGAGTTCTCCAGTTAGGCCACGCTGCTAAGTTCAAACACAGGCTGAGGCCGGGGTCTTGCTCCACCCACGGCACAGAGCACGCCCTGACCACCAGCCAGTCACCTGACCACATGTGCCGCCACACCGAACGGACAACACACTACAACACAGATGGACGGTACAGACCCGTCACACGCACGGGAAAATCAGAGCTTCTGCTTGCTGGGCGCGGGCAGTGCTACGTCGAGCTCTGGGCATTACTGCAGCTGGTTCGTGGACCGCTCAGCCACTGCCGCGAACGCTGACCGGAGGTTAACGGCCAATAAGGAGAACGGACGGCACACGCGACTGGTGTGACCGGGGGCGGTCTCTGTGGCTGGCCGCCGAGTCCTCACGCCGCTCCAGCACCGCTCACCTGGAGAGGCTGTCGTGGACGCCAGCTGCTGTTTTCTCTCCCTTCCCAAACAGACGCAGCCTGGCCTGTGGCTGCGCTGCCCCACAGCAAGGAGACTGACTCACGGGAGACCCTCCTTCCATCAGTAATGGCGGGGAGTTAGCAACGGGAAACTGGGAACCCAAGCATCTGAAACACATTTTTCTCCCACTCTGCACCCCAATGTCTCTGGCTGGCCTACCGCAGGGCTTGAGGGGTGTTGAAGCTCGGCCGGGGCTCAGCCACCCGCTCCTCCTCCTCAGGTCCGTCATCTTCCACGTTGGAGAGTCCCATCTCGTCCTGGAACTGGTGGCAAAGGGGAAGGGTGTGTGCAAGTCACCCCAGCAGCGAGAGGGGACGGGGAGGCCCACGGCCAGAACTCTAACGGCACTGGCACCCAGAAGGAGCTTCCTCAGGATCCTCTCATGCTCGTGCCCACGGCTGACCATTAGGTCGAGAACAGAGTGTCTACGTCAGCCACTTGCAGTGGTAAAGACAGAGCACAGGCAACTCAGAACGATCAGAGATCTCTCAAGAGACAAGTTTGTGAGAAAGGTTAACTATCTGTGCCCAGAATGTCCCCAAACTAATTTGCAATCCTTAAGGATGCGCCGAATGACAGTTGGAGTGGCCACCCAAAGTCTGCAAGGGTGATTTTACTGAGAATAACCTACATATGGATAAGCAAACTTTATTAGTTAGCAAAATTCTCCTCCCACTCTACTCGCTCCTGAGGGCCTCGAACTGGCTGGGTCAAACCGCCCCCCACCAGACGGAGACACTTGGGACCAAAGGGCAGAGCTCGCTGGCGAGTCCATGTCCACCACCCTGAGTCCCCACTCAAGCACCATGTACTCACAGTTTCAAACAGCTCTTCCATGAGTTCGTTCACCTCCTTCTCTGGAAAAAAGCCACACAAGCGTTGTTGCCACGAGTTAGTTTCATCTTCCAATTAGAGGGAATTCCAAACAAGACAATATGTCTTGTTTTCAGCAAGACATTTGATAAAATCCTCACGTCTATCTATCATTCATTCATTCATTCAAAAACATGTCTTGAATACCAACTGTGACTCAGTCCCTGTTCCAGATCCTTGGGGACACGTGAAAGAGCAAACAGACCCCTCGGAAAGTTCTGCTGGGAAGGCGTGCAGGAGACGGGAGCTAGGTGATCTTGCGAGGACGCAGATCCAGGGTCTTGGACTGGCCCACGGAGAGCCGTCAGGAGACTAGCTGGACTATAAAGCAACTGCGTCGGTGACCCAGAAAACACACTCGTCAAATCTGCAAATCGGTAAGGCCAGAAGGGACTGCTACACCAACTGATGACAGATGTAAAATTCCATGTGTTCTCAAATTAACTGGATGAAACCTGACAAGCTAAAACTCTTAACATTTAGGATTCTTCAAAATCAGGGTTTTTAATTTTTTTTTTTATGTATATTTAGTTTCAAGACAGAGAGAGAGAGAGCACGCGCATAAGCAGGGGAGGGCCAGAGAGAGGGAGACACAGAACCCAAAACAGGCTCCAGGCTCTGAGCTGTCAGCGGAGAGCCAGATGCGGGGCTCAAACTCACTGACCGCGAGATCATGACCTGAGCCGGCTGAGCGCCACAGGCGCCCCAAAAATCAGTTTCTTAAGTGGATGAAAAGGTGAAACGGCTCAAAAAAACCTGAAAAAGATGCGAATACTTTGGCTGACCTCGAGTTTAATACGACACGGCCACTCCAAACCCGAGCGAGTATGCGAGAAGGCAAGCCTATCACTGAAGGAGCGCAGTCACAGGCCAGGGCCAGGGGACGGGAGCAGGTGCGCGACCCCCCTGTAAGAGCCCCGCGGAAGACGGCAGGAAAAGCTAAGACGGAAGTGCCGATGAAGACGCGGAGCGACTGCAGGTCCACGAGGAGGAGGATGGAAACCCACTCTGGGAAAAGGTCTGACAATTCCTTCTAGAACTGAGCACACATCCACCCTATGACCAAGGACTCATCTCCTGGACGGCAGACCCAAGAAAAGGGAATCATTTGTCTGGAAAAGGCTTGCACAAGAAAGCTGAGAGTACTTCATTCAACACAGAAAAAATATCAGAAAAACCCAGATGTCCGTCGACACCCGGGAACAGATGAAAACAACCAACCAGGTGACCCAAGAATCCCGCTCAGCAATGAAGGGAAAAAGCAGTGACACCTGCAATACGGAGGAGTCTCAAAACCAGCACGCTGAGTGAAAGCAGCTTCCCACGGAAGAGCACGTATGTGAAGTTCTGAAACGGGCAAATCTAACCTGTTACAGGAAGAAACCAGAACAGCGGGTGCCTAAGAGAGGCTGGGTCGGAAGGGGCATGAGGGAGCCTCCTGGGGTGACGATTCCATATTCCCATAGGGCTTTGGTTACACACATACGAGCATGTCAAAACTCACTGAATGCTACACTAAAATTTTGCGTCATACGTTGTGTATAAATTTACCTAAAAAGAAAAATTGTAGAGGGGCACCTGGGTGGTTCAGTTGGTTAAGCGTCCGACTCTTGATTTCGGCTCAGGTCATGGTCTCACAGTGGTGAGACTGAGAACCGTGTCGGGCTCTGTGCTGACAGTTCAGAGCCTACTTGGGATTCTCTCTCTCTCTGCCACCCACCCCCTCGCTCTCTCCTCTTGCTTTCTCAAAATAAACAAAAATTTAAAAAAGAAACTGTAAATAAATACTAAGCTCTAGTTAATGATACGCATGCTGAATGTTTCGGAGGGAAGGACACTGGCATCTACAGCTCACTTTGGAATTCAGCGTGAGAATAACCCACACAGAGTCCCAGACGGACAGAGGTGGACGCGGCTGCGAGATAAAGCGGACAGACTGAAAGTCGATCACAGAACCTAGGAGGTGGGCATGTGGACGATCAGTGCACAATTCCTTCAACTCTTCTAAGTGTTTTTTAGACATTCCTTAAGAAAACCCACTGGGGGAGAAGCTGATAAAAACTAAAGGCCGGAACCCAGAGGAAGGTGACCCAAGCTGAGAAAACAGCGTGTCTGGCGCAGTAAAGACAAGACGTAGGAAAGGGACATCTTGTACTCTGCACGCTTGGGAATAAGTCACGTTTTCTACCAACAGACGACAAACGGGAGTACAAGGGCACACTCAGGGTCAGGAGGGAACACGTCGGGAGGAGGTGCTCGCGCTGCGACGCGCCGCCCTCATCACTGAGGGGCTCCCGGGCACCGGACGTCACCCTCGGATTGAAAGGCCACATCGCAGGAGCTACAAACAAACTCTCAAATGGGAGGAAAATACGTGACCACATGAGGCTTTCCAAACTCTCCGATTCTACACTTCGTTTTTAACGGTTTGTCACCCACGTGAGGATACGAGCTCGTACAGGGGCCATAATATGACAGCATCAGACACAAGAGGATACGAGGTAGGAACAAAACCGGAGTTGTGTCCCAGTGTTTACTTATGACCACGGCCCTACACTCAGGCATCCCAGAGACGCTCACCGGAAGACTGGCAAACCTGTAACCGCAAACAGCAGCCACTCCCAGAGGAGGTACAGGCTGGGGGGAGATGGAAAGGGCCCTGGCAGCCACAAGGGCCAGGTGCAGGCCGGAAGAGCCAGCCTAACCGGAAGGGTCTTCCTGCGAACGGTCTGAAAACAGAAGGAAGGGACAGTGAGCCACCCCGCAGGGGGTCTGCTCCCCGTGCCTGGCAGAGAGGCCTCATCGCCAAATTTGTGGGCCGGTGGTTCCTGGAACAACTCTTCCCTTGGTTTCTGATGCCAGACTTTCTCGGTTTCTCATACTTTGCTAGGCCCTTCTTCAGTTTTCTCAAAGCCTAAATCCTCAAGCCTTTTCATTCTACACTTTGAATCCTTCTAAACTTACTTGTCCTAACATACCAAATAGGGGAAGATCCTCACACAGGAAATGGCATTCCAGATTTTTTTAAACTTTTTATTTTTTAAATAGGCTTCATGCCCAGCACAGAGCCCAACGTAGGACTTGAACTCACAACCCTGGGGTTGAGACCTGGGCTGAGATCAAGAATAGAATGCTTGGGTGGCTCAGCTGGTTCAGCCTCTGAATCTTGATTTGATTTCGGCTCAGGTCATGATCCCAGGGTCGTGGGATCGAGGCCCGCATCAGGTTCTTCACTGAGCGAGGGATTCTCTCTCTCCTTCTCGCTCTCTGTCCCTCTCCCACTCATGCTCTATCTCTCTTTCTCAAAATAAATTAATTAAAAGAAAATCAATACTTCCTGAAATATGTGTTTTCTATCATTGGTAACATAGCCAATGAAGTAATTTTTAAACGAACGTTTCCAGCCACGTCATTTAACCTTTTTTCCATGCCTCCAATCTTTCTCTCTTTACCCACCAAATTAATACATTAAAGTGGTGTTAAATCGAAGTAGTATTTTTCTTTTTTTGTTTTGTTTTTAAGAGACAGAGAGCAAGCGAGCAGGGAAGAGGGGCTGAAAGAATCTTAAGCAGGCCGCACACTCAGCACAGAGGCCGACTTGGGGCTTAATCTCACAACCATGACATCACGACCTGACACAAAATCAAGAGCCAGATGCTTACCTGACTGAACCACCCAGGTGTGCCCAAAGTGTGCCCAAAGTAGTATTTCTAAGATCCAAATCAGTTCCCATTGATCTTCTGCCTAAAACTCTGAGCTCTCCTTTCTAACTAAGTAAAATTCAAATTCGAGGCTCTCCAGGATCTGAACATTGCTCTCCTTCCGTACCACCGCTCACGCACGCTTCCACACAAAACTGCTTTCTAGTTTCCAAACGCAGTACTGTGGCTTCACAATCCCATGGTTTGAGAACACTCTGCTACCTATTTGCAACATCCATCTGTCCCCATTCACCCCAAATCTTTTTTTTTTTTTTAAGATTTTATTTTTAAGCAATCTCTACACCCAATGCAGGGCTTGAACCTGCAACCCTGAGATCAACAGTCACATGCTAGGCACCTCTCACCCAAAATTTCTTACTCTTCCTTCAAAACTGAGATGAAACGTCTCATCATGCGAGTTCTTCCCCAGCCCGCCCGCCCTACTGCACACCGTCCACCCTCACTAGGCCACCGAATCTCCTACACAACCTGTGACAGCACCTATCACCCTGTGTTAGAACTTCCCCTGTTGGTCTCCCCTGCTGAGCTGATGGCCTGCAGTGCAGAGGCCACTCCTTGCTCACTGTGGCATCCCGGGAACAATCTCAGCCAGACACTGGACTTGGTGTGGGCCAGTGGGATGCGTAAATGAATGACCGACAGGCTTCCAAAAATACACGTAAATTTAAAGAGTTACAGAAATAAGGGGGTAGAGCAGGCTTAAATGTCTTAAGCCGAATGGGCTGTAAACATCACCCTCAAAAATCTACATGGCAAACGAAGTAGAGGCGGAGCGGTCTGAGGCAGGCTCCCAGCAAACGCAGACTCACTGGTGATCCTCACTGCCCGGTCGGTGCGGAAGTCCTCCGTGTCTGGTTCATCGAGGTCTTCCAGGAAGTTATACTCCGGATCATCATCATCATCGGCCTCATCTAGGAAGAAAATATTTCAAACACTGAGTCCCCACTCTCAACTCCATCTCTGATGAAAAATGAAGGTTTTCAGCCCTGCAAGAATCGGTTCCAATAAAGCACATTTATTCTTAAGTTTCAGATCACTTCTTCTCCTTCCCCAGTGCGTCTGCACAGCTCATTTCCCGTAGCTGGCACATCTCACCTACTCTCTCCAAAACGCCGAGTTCTTTCCTTCCTTTAGAAAAGACTTAAATCTGCCAAAATACATCAAAAGCCAGAACGCTGAACATGTCACTTATCTTCGTGACCACACTTTGAGCAGTAGTGCACCTCAAGAAAACAGCACTTTTGTAAGCCTACTTACACGAGAGCACAGACAGGGCGCCTGGGCGGCTCAGTCGGTGAGGCGTCCGACTTTGGCTCAGGTCACGATCTCACGGTTCATGGGTTTGAGTCTGGCATCGGATTCTGTCTCCCTCCCTCTCTCTGCCTCTCCCCTGTGTGCACTCTCCCTCTCTCTCTTTCTCTGTCTCAAAAATAAATAAACGAGGGATGCCTGGTGGCTCAGTTGGTTAAGCGTCCAGCTTTTTGTAAAAAATGAGTACCTTCCATTAAAAATAAAAATATATACACACATTTTTGATTCATTATCAATGGAAAATCTGTTCTGATTAACCCCGATCTAAGCTGATGTTTTTTACTCAACATTTACAGCCAAGTTAGAATATATTAATTTCCATTTGCCATGACGTAGCTATTTAAATGCCAAGTCTCGTCATCCATTTGTGCCTTTATGTCCCCAATAAAACTTCTTCAAATCCTCACAAAGGGAATCCTGTCTTCCCAAACTCTACGGGACTCTCTGCGAACGTCTCCTGACAGACAGGCCGAGTGAGGGACGCTCTGTGGGAAGGGCCAGGTCGGCAGGCAGTGCGGGCAGGGTGGAGCCCCATCTTCGGATGTGAGGGCCGCGCCAGACACACCGCACCCGTGGGCCAGCCGGTTCTCTCCAGCGCCCGCGCCCATTTGGCAAACACGCTGAACGGTCATTCACGAAGGTTTCTTCTGAATTCTCAGCTCTCAGCTCCCTGGCCGCGGCCTCTGCCCTCTTACTCTTCTGGCCGGCCCACAACATCGGCATCCGCCCAGCTGCTCTGTTTGCCTCCGGGACTGCCTCTCAATTATTTCTGGCAAATGAGGTTCTCAGTTTTAACAGGATGCAGATAAGATGGTACTAGGAACGTGTAAAAACAGCCCCGTAGTGCTACAAAAGCAGACCAGCATCTGGCTACGGTTAGGGACTGGGATCCGCGTCCAGCGTCATTTCCTGCTCGTCAGCCCTCGGCAGCTCAGCTGGCGGACAGGGGCGCCCACGCCCTCCCCGCTCACTGACTCTGTGCTCTCTCTTTTAGTCCGTCCTCATACGTAAACAACGACAAAAAATACCGAGTTTTAAAGAAAGAGTGTCTCCACCCTCCCCACTAGCCATTATTCTATTTTCTCAACCCATCCTCACCATACATGCTCACTTCTCCCAGATGAGCAGTCTCCAGTTTTCAGGACATGTGAGAATTAGATCCCTAGCCCCTACCCGTTCGAGATTCTGATTCAGTCAGTAGGAGGGGAGGCCCGGGGCACCAAAGCAGCACCACGGTGAAAGCCACGCGGACCTGCTACCGGCATGCTGGGCCTTAGCCCCGGCCTGGGGGACGAGTGGCAGGCTTGCTTAGCCACAGTCCTATCCACCTAACGCTTTCTATCCCTGACACCTCCTCTACCGGAACACGGTCCTGGAACACTGAGCTGGGCTCGAACCTTAGCAGGTAGAACACTGGGCAATGCAATGACATTCTGGGATTTCTGTGAAACGGAAAGGACTGAATTTGTCCCTGGTCATGGCTTTCTGCAGAGATTCTGAGCCCTGGTGTCATGGAGCTTGGGGAGGGTTGGTAGGGAAAGGTAGTATCAATAAATGAACATCAAGAGATTTGTAAGTCCCGAAATAATATTCAACGACAAAAATCTGCGATCCCTCTGGATCACAAAACTGTCATCGCGGGGAAGAGCTTTTGTACTTTCTTTTTTTTTAAGTTTATTTATATTGAGGCGGGGAAGGGCAGAGAGAGAGAAAGCGAGATTTCCCAGCAGGCTCTACACTGACGGCCTGAGCCACTCAGGCCCCCCTCATAGTTTTCTTTGTACAATGACCGATTTCTGTCCGCCGGGCGTGCATTGTCACGAGCAAAGGGTAGAAGAGTCCTAGGAGTACCCGTGCCCCACGAAACCCCTAGTCCTTAAGGTCGCCTATCCCTCACTCGCCCGCCTTCTCTCCTCACTGGCACCGCTGCCAAACCTCCTTCGAAGGTCCGTCTCGATTCCCACCTTCACAGACCTGCCTCTGACCATCCACAACAAGAATTCTCTGTCCTCCTTCTGAAGCCAGCATTTATGCCACCTGGATGGCGGATCTGAGTTCATTCAACTTCATTCACCTGGAGCGAACTGCACGTCTAACGGCGGACAAGGCACCACTCAAACCTGTCTCAATCTGACAAAAACGATCATGCTCCTTCCCCTTTCAGGATCCTGGCACGAAGTACTCGATAACATTCGCTAAGCGATGTGTAATATAACCATTAGCGGCTTCATAAGGTGTACTCAAGGAGGGGCGAAGGGGCGGCTCAGTCGGTTAAGCGCCTGACTCTTGATTTCGGCTCGGGTCGTGATCTCGGGGTCCAGGGGTGGAGCCCCTTGTCAGACTCCGAGCTGGGTGCAGAGCCTGCTTGGGATTCTCTCTCCCCATCTCCCTCGGCCCCTCTCTCCAGCTCTTGAGCAACTATGCGTGTGTGCGTGCACTCTCTCTCTCTCTCTCTCAAAGAAAAAATAAAGAAGGTATATTCAGGACTTACTCTCTTTCATGCACTTGCCCTGACTTGTTCCTAGCCGTACCTACACAAATGTTTATTCGGTCTATTCCCGACGGTCAAACCTGCACGTTATTTATCTTAAAGCATTACTCTTTTCAACACGTGACTCTCATGGCAGCTGTTCTTGGAAGACAGGGGAAAGAATCAAGGCGCGCTCTGCGATCAGTGTTCCTCCTACAGTGTGAGTCTTCCACAACACAACCAATGAGGCTATTCTGGCCTCTCTCCACCAAAAAGTCAAAAAGAAACAACAAAGACAAAATTTGCCCAATTCCATCCGAAGAATGTGACCCCATGTGGAATCACCGCAGACCACGACCGCCGCTCACACCCCCTACGCCTGGGAAGGCTGCCGCGCAGAGTGAGGGTGACGCCCATTTCCACTGCAGCGCACAAATCACCGAAGAAAACTTCTGGAATCTTGATCTCACCAGATTAAGTAGTAAATTTTAGTAATATTCTAGAACCGTAAGGGCTCAGTAGAGATTCTCACACCATGACTGCAAATGGTCAACGCTGGATTTGTCTGAGCGCTGCTCCATCCCCACCTCTGGAAACACCACCGCATCTGGCAAGTGCCTACCCCGTCCTCGACATCGCTAGGTGCTGCCGACCCCAGGGCCCGAGCTCCCACAGGCGCCCAGCCACACGGTGCGGCACCCGGAGAGCGGGCCCGTGACGGGATCGGGCCACCTGAGCTGTGCCTGTGCGTTTTTCAGGCTGAAGCCTGCCGGAAAGAGTCCCTCTGGTGTGGAGACGAAGCGAGAAGCGAGCAGTGAGCTGACGACCACGGGGCCGGCCTGCACACAAACAGGTCTGGGCACAGGACTCACCCATGAAAAGGGGTAGAGACGCTGGCTCCCGAGACGGAAGGAGCCACAACGGGGCTTCGAAGCCACGGCCGGCTCCCCTGCCCTCCCCAAGTCCAGTTTCATGCGACGTGCACTCGGCACAGTGGCGGCTCGCACGGTCACGTGCATCACGCAGGGCTCTGCCTGACGCAGCAGTCCTCGCGTGGGTCGGCACGCCCTCGGACAGTCGTACATAAAATTACTTCTGCATTTATCTTTCAGGGAACGATTCCTAGCATTCCAACGATCCCCAGAAGGACAGTGAGCCAGCGCACCGTAAGGAACACGGTCCAAGGCACTGGAATAGCGCCGTATGCTGACAGACGGCGTCGCAGGCGTGCTGAGCACAGCACGACACAGAGCCGCGTCGTATCACTATGTTGTACAACCGCAACCAGTGCAACCAGTGTGTCAACTATACTCGAAAGACTCTTAACCCAAAGAAAGAAGGGGACTTAAGCACTGATTTAAAGTAAATTGCAAGCTCAATAAAAAATTAGGTTGAGTTTGAACTGACGAGGAGTCGACCAGAGTGGAGAGCGCTGCAGAGAGGACCACTTACCCTCGTTCCCCACGTCATCGTTCATGAGCCCGCCCAGCCACACCTTCCAGTCCTCGTCGTCTGCTGTGTTGGGGTCGTACATGTCTGGTGTGATGTCGGGGGCCCGGAGCTCCGCCTCCAGCTGCCCCAGGGGCACGTCTTTCAGAGGCATCTTAGAGCGGGTTCGGAACGCGATGAGGCTGTCGTCCATGGGCTTGTCAACGAAGAAGGGATAGCACGTGTCACTCAATGCCTGGCACTTCCAAGTTCTCCAAATCTCCTCGCACCTCCTGCTACCCCTGCACTTCTCTTCTTGGCTTCAATCACAAGGTCTCCTCTCTAAACAAGCTGGGTTTCTTATTCTTTGAAAAACGTGAAGGACAATAACATCAGTTTTAAAACCAACATTTTAGGGCCACCTGGGTGGCTCAGGCGGTTGAGTGTCCTGTCCAACTGCAGGTGTCAGCCCAGGTCATGATCTCACAGTTCCTGAGTTCAAGCCCAGCATTGGGCTCTGTGCTGATGGTGGAGAGCCTGTTTGGGAATCTCTGTCTCCCTCTCTCTCTGTCCCTTCACCACTCACACTCTCTCTCAAAATAAACAAACATAATACAATAAAATAAAATCAACATTTCAGGAACACGTGCAACAGCTTTACTAAGATACAATTTCCATACCATAAAATGCATCCTTCTGAAGTATAAGACGGAGCGGATTTCACTGCAGTAACAGAGCTGTGGGACCGCCACCAGGATCTAATTCCAGAACATTTTCTTCACCCCTAATGCAAATCCCAATCCGATCAGCAGTCACTCTCCCCTTTCCCCCGCTCCTGTCCCTGATACTCCTCATCTACTTTCTGTCTCTACGTTGGCTCCTGCTGGACATAGCATATAAATGGAATCACACAATACGTGACCTTTTGTCTCTGCTTTCTTTCACTTAGCATAGGATTTTCAAAGTTCACCTGTTTTGTAGCATAAGTCAGTACACCCTTCCTTTCCACTGCATGGTGCCATCTCATTTACACTGTGGGGTGTCCACACCTCGGGGAATGAAAATCTGCTATCTCCACTTTGGGACAGTTTACTATGAGCAGCGCCACAGTGAAGACTGGCATGCTCGTTTTCTACTTGGATACGTGTTTTCAGTTCTCCCGGAGCGGACTTCTGGGCCACACAGGAACTATGTTTAATTTTTTGAGGAACCATCAAACCATTTCCCAAAGCGGCCGCACCATTTCGCATTCCCACAGGCAATGCGTGCAGGTCCTGCGTCTGTCCACGTCCTTGCCAACACCTGTCACTGTCCATGCCGTCCACACCAGGCGTCCTGGAGGCTGGGAAGAGCTGTCGCATACTTCTCATTTGCATTTTCCTAACGACTGTTGACGTGGAGCATCATTTCACACCCTGACTGGCCACCTGTAGGTCTTCTTTGGAGAACTATCTACTCTTATCCTTTGCCCATTTTTGGCTATTCTGGGTCCCTTGTATTTCCATGTGAATTTCGGGATAAACTTATAAATTTCTGCCAAAAAAGGAAAAAGTAGCTGGGTTTTGGATGGGGATGGTCCTAAGGCTGTAGGTTAATTCAGGAAGTTCTTGCCAGGTGACTGTAGCCATCTACTAACTCTTGTCTCCTCCCTTGCTCTCCCACCTTAACCATTCCCCACACCTTAACCAAAGGGGAGTTTTTAATTCTTTTTAATGCTCATTTTGAGAGAGTACATGTGTACACAGTCACACTAAGCAGGGGCTGGGCAGAGAGAGAGAGAGAGAGAGAGAGAGAGAGAGAGAATCCCAAGCAGGCTACGCACTGTCAGCACAGAGGGTGACGAGGGGCTCGATCTCATGAACCATGAGACCATGAGCTGAGCCAAAATCAGGAGTCGGTTGCTCAACTGACAGCCACCCAGGAGATCTGGGCTCAAACTCAACAATCCTGAGATCAAGAATCACGTGCTCCACCGACTGAGCCAGCCAGGCGCCCAAGAAGGCCTTTTCTTTCTTTCTTTCTTTTTTTAATGTTTATTCATTTTTTGAGACAGAGAGACAGAGTGTGAGTGGGAGAGGGGCAGAGGGAGAAGGAGACACAGAATCTGAAACAGGCTCCAGGTTCTGAGCTGTCGGCACAGAACCCGACATGGGGCTCAAACTCTTGAACCACGAGATCATGACCTGGCTGAAGTCTGACACTTGACCGACTGAGCCACCCAGGCGCCCCCAAGGCCTTTTCTGATCACCCTAAGTGAAGTACTCTTATAGGAATTACCTTATTTCTCTGCTATTATTTGGGTCTTACTTGAAATGATGTGTGCACGGTGTCTCTCTCTCCAGCAGACTACGACCTCCAGGAGGAAGGACCTCTGCTGTCTTATGCTGCTGTTCCCCAGCTTTCATCACTCAGCGGGTGTACGAGACACTACTGCCCTCCGAACACCATGCACTCACCCTAAAGCAGCGTGATTAGATTAAATAACCCTTTCAGGGGTGTTCCATTCAATGCTCTGTTCTTAGATTTTAGAACAGACATATTTTTCATTAACCTACAAGACTAGTAGTGAAAATAGAGCATTAAAAAGAACTGGCTAAATGGCAGAACTCAGAAAGTCCTCAATTGACACTGACCGTAGCAATGATTATTTCAAGCAAGAATAAGCGATGGATGCTTAGTGGGCAAAAAGAGGTCTGGCCTCGAAATACATATTAATAAAATACATATTAATTTCACAATGGAAAAATAGGAACATTATCACCAAGAAATCAAGCAGACATCACCACGACCATGTGATCAGACTTCACACAGAGGATGTCATGTGCCTCCGGATAGGGTGCACTAGAAAGGACATAATCGCTTCTGCGCTGCCTGTGCCAAAAGCACATAATCTGAATCTAATTATGATGAAATATCAGAAAAATCGAAATTGAGAAATATTCTGTAAAATAATACTCTACACAGGTCAAAAATGTCAAGGTTATGAAAGGCAAAGAAATGCTGAGAAACTGTTCTAGACGAAAGGAGGCTACGAGGGGCACGCTGGCTGGCTCGGTCGAGGGAGCAAGTGGCTCCTGATCTCTAGGCCGGGAGTTCGAGCTCCACACGAAGCACAGAGATTACTTTAAAATAAAACAGAACACAATAAAAATAAAACTAAATTAAAAATAAAATAAAATAAAGTAAAGTAAAATAAAATAAATAAAATAAAATTATATCAAATTAAATTAACTTAAATTAAATCAAATCAAGTAACAGGTTGTGAGAGAAGACACTATGCGTGTAATCCTGGACTGGGTCCTGCATCAAGGAATTTGTTTCTTTTGCTAGAAAGGACACTATTGGGACAACTGGTAAAATCTAAAAAAGGACTTCACTAGATAATATTACTTCTTTTCATAATGGAATGTTCTACTTTAGAGAATACACAGCAAGTGTTTAGGAGTAAAAGAGCATCATGACGCAGGGAAGCAAGTGTGCGGACAGAGAGAGAAAGCGGCCGGAGCGACAGCACAGCCACGGTGAAGGTCAGAGCCTGGGGAGCCGGCGGAAGGGGAGGCGCCCTGTGTTCCACAGTCTGAAACGCTCGCCATCACGTACCTACTCCTCCCCCAGGGGCTGCGATTCTCCCGGCAAAGCAGCCTGAACCAAACAGAGGATCAAAGACCTGCAATTTCACGACTTCCTTATTTACCAGAACTGCCTGTCTTCCCCGCTCCCTTCCCCACCCGGACAACAGCTACAGGACCCCGTCTGACAGGGACCGACTGACGCTGCTCACCTGGAAAGAGTCCATGCACACCGGACTGGAAGCCAGCTCCTCGTCCACCGCATGCAGCTTCTCCATGAAGGTGCTGTCCCTGCTCTGCTTGGGCTTCGGGGGAGGCGGGGGCCCCATGGGCACGACCTCGGCACTGATGTGCCTGATGGCAGGTGTCGGCACTTTCTCAGCCTGATTGAAAAAGGCAAAGGTGTTAAAAAGCAAAAGGGAGGGAGGAGAAGAGAAAGAGAGAAGGAGAAAAAAGAAACAAAAGAAGTGAAGAGAGAGGGGCCCATCTTTCATGTGCCGGTGATCTTTCTCTTCCCATGTAGACAGAGCTACGTAAAAACACACACACTATCAAGTATGTTAATCTAAGCAGGCTCCATTTATTTCCAATGAAGCCACCAAGATGCTACCTAGGTGATCAAAAGTGGAAAATTTAACAAAAATGGCTTTTGGACATTAGAAAAAAGACAAAGGTAGGAGAAAAGAAACGCTAGTCACCCACATCTGGCTGCTCAGAGGCCTCAGAAAAGCACTCTCCCTGTCCCTGAGTTCCAGTTTTCCTCTCAACTGCTGGCTGACTTAAACAAAGGACCCTGAAATCTGAACAGTTCTGACGAGTCACAGGCACCAGGAAGGCAGCGGCATGATCAGCGGTCGGTCCCGGATCACATGTGCTCAGTGACGGCTCTGCACCCCATGGACAGCCACCCTTCTGCACAGTCACGTCCTCCTGTCTCTCGCACCCACAGCAGACTCACCTCTGATAACACGCCACCCTCCTCGTCTGTTTCGGTCACCTCGGAAGGCTGCCTCAACCTGGACTTCTTGGCCCCACGCGGGGACGAAGCAGTGCTTTCAACATCACTTTCCAATAAACTCTACAAAACAAACCCAGTTCGTGTTCACATTTCTGCCCCTACCGCATTCCACGGAGTCTGAAGTATCTCAAGAAAATGAATCAACTTAGAGTAGGAGAAAATAAAACTTAAACGGAAGCTTAATATTTAGAAGGCAATCAGATTGGTCTTCTCATCAGAATTATAAGACACTGGTTTAAAATCCATTTACAAACAAGTCAAAGAGTGTGCTAAGAAACGGTATCGCACAGCAAATAAAACGAACAAACTGTAGCTAACAGCAAGGGTACAGAAGAATCGCGAAGGGTTAGCGGTGAAAACAAGAAGACAAACAAAAAAGCCAGACGTGGGAGAGCACACTGTCCAACACGTAAATGCAGAAGCAGCATGCGCAGCGCTGCCCATCTGGCGGCAGAGCTACAGAGAAAGAGCGCGCGGTGCGCTGGCGAGGCTGCGTTTAAGGACCCTGGAGAACGTCTCGTGAGGGCTGGCCAAATAACTAGTTAAGCTGTATTTAAAAATTTTTATTCTATATTCATAACACAAGACACGAAAACATTAAGGGAGTAGGAAGAGGAGGCAACACCTCACAGTCTTGGATTTATGCAAAGAAACGGGCAGAAAAAAGTGTGCCTCGGTCCTCTCTGCAGGACAGGGGACAACACCCGGGAGGCCTCACCGGGCCTCGTGCCGTCCACGTCAGCAGCTGACGCGCACGGGACGGGGAGCCACTGACCTCCTCGGCCGTCTCGTCCTCCTCCTCCTCCTCCGGCTGGTACTCCTCGTCTGAGGAGTCGTCCTCTTCCAGGTGGATGTCCACGAACTGAGGGGGCTACACGAGCGCGATTACAGAGAGAGATGAAGTTACAGGAAACACAACTCACACGTGTTGGGGAAATAAGAAGAAGAGAGCAGGAAAGAAAGAAATCCTAGCAGGACAAGGAATAGCTACAGCAAGTAACAAGAGGCAGGGGGTAAAGAGATTCCTAGCGTGAGAGTCAAACCTGAGAGGAATGGAAAGGAAAAAAACAAAGATCGAATGAAAACAAGAAGATAGATCCCCCAAAAATTAAATAGAAAGGAAGTGCTTAGGTTTCAAAACTGATGAAGTCTTTCTGGAAAAAAGAATTACCTCTTCCAAGTTTACCTTAATTTCATTGGCCTTCTTAATTGGTGAAATATTCCATGTTGGAATTACCTACCAACAAAGAATATAAATAATTATGTTCTCTTAACCGAAACAGACGGTTTTTCATTTTTACCTCCTCTTCACCATCACAAAGAGCCATCCATGTACCTAACATGTAGGAGCAGTATTCAAGGAATATTAATGACCTCTAAGGGTATACTCTCAATTATCCGTCAGAACTTATCAGAAAAAAGGAGAGAAGAATCTATTTCAATCTAGCATTTCTGCCTTAAACCTAGTAAGACTCTCTATTAACTATAAATGGAAAAAGCGTCTGTCTTGCCTACTTTATTTACTTATATATTTTAAGTAAACTCTACCCTCCACTGTGGAGCTTGAACTCACGACACTGAGACCAAGGATCACATGCTCCTCCAGCTGACCCAGCCAGGCACCCATCTTGCCTACTTTATGTCACAGCTCGGGTTCGTTCACATGGAATAATGAATTTGAAAACTATGTGTGGGGCGCCTGGGTGGCTCGGTTGGTTGAGTGTCTGACTTCAGCTCAGGTCATGATCTCACAGTTCACAAGTTCGAGCCCTGCGTCGGGCTCTGTGCTGACAGCTCGGAGCCTGGAGCCTGCTTCCGATTCTGTGTCTCCCTCTCTCTCTCTGCCCCTCCCCAACTAGTTCTCCGCTCTCTCTCTCTCTTTCAAAAACAAACATGTAAAAAAAAACTACTAGTAAACTATAATAATACACATACCTAAGATACTATAGGTGATAGTAGCCTTTCTGACATCAGTATTTTTTCTAACCAGTTACATAATCCAGTGTAAGTACGCCTCCTGAGAGCAGACCATGACCAGGTCTCTGGGAGGATTTAGGATTTAAAGTATCAAGTTGTCTTCGACTTATTTTCAAATAGTAGAAGAAAAAAAAAACCAGAGGTAGATATAAAGATATAAAGTAAACATGGCAAAATTTTACAGTTGTTAAATCTAGACGGAATCTAGATTCACCATAAAATTATTTTAACTTCTTGTATGTTTTAAAATAAGAGTTGGGGTGAAACGTTTTTAAGGAAGTTTTCTAAGGCTCTTACATGCTGCTGACAAAAACTGTCCCCGGCTTGTGCATTTCTTGACCATTTAAGGTGGCCCAGTGACGATCGGGAACGAGCACAAGCCAACGGGCACTGGGTTCTATCCCCACGAGGGGCCTCAGCCCCTCCACATCTCCTTGGCCCTGCCGTGTCCCGGTCCCCTCTCCAGCTCTGCTGAACGAGGCCCAGAATAGGGTAAAGGGAAGGATGTGAATCAGGCCCACACCCCTTCCCATGTGTTGCCAAACCAATCGGGTTCCCTACTGCCAACTCCACCTGAAAGGCGGGGCCAGGCAGCATCCCCAAGTGTGCTGGAGTCCGTCTGTGAAGCATTAAGAAGCTGGAGATCCGGACTTAAATCCTTGCTCTCCCACATAAACTAACATCTCGGGCTGTCCAAGCTCTCTACTCCTACTCACAGTTGGTAAACCCAACTCAGAGCCCGCTTTGGATCTCTGTTTCCAAATCAAATACGGAATCAATTTCAATTATACTCTGGATGTCAGGCAGACTTCACCGAACTCCTGCCTCACTGAGAGCCACTTTCATCATAAGCTACCACATGCTCATTTGTGATTACTTCCCGGAGAAAGATGAAATTTCACTTTACGTAACTGAGGTTAGCTAATTAGACGAAACATTATACAAAGGCTGTCAAAACCAAGCCAGTGCAAACCCTCGGCTGCATTAAGAGGAATACGGTCCTGGAAACACAGAGGGCAAACCCTGACTTCGCTCCACGCGAGTTAAACGACACTCCACTTCAGGCACGCTTTTAAAAGGACGCGGACAGGGGCGCCTGGGGGGCTCAGTCAGTTAAGCAGCCGACTTCAGCTCAGGTCATGATCTCACGGTCTGTGAGTTCGAGCCCCACGTCGGGTTCTGTGCTGACGGCTCAGAGCCTGGAGCCTGCTTCAGATTCTGTATCTCCCTCTCTGTGCCCTTCCCTTGCTCACTCTCTGTCTCTATGTCTCTCAAAATTAAAAAAATAAAAACGCTAAAAAAAATTTTTTTTTTAAAGGACACGGACAAAGGAGGCACATGCGGAAGACAAGGATCAGATGAGTGTACGTCCTCAAAGCCTTCTCCCATGAGGACCAACAAAAAACCAGGAGACGTTTAGCAAGAAAAGAACATTACAAAAAGACATCCTAGTTTCCTCCTACTAGAAGAAAGGTCACGTGGACTTACTTCTTCCATTCGGCTGCAAAGAACAGAACCGGGAAAAAGACAAGAACACCAACACGCATCGTGGGTCCACGAGGCGAATCTATCTTCCCTGCTAGCGGAGAGAGAGCGGGCCACCTCGGGACTACCGCCTGCCTGTCGCAGATGCTAGCACAAACTGGGCGCGTGCTCATCGGGCGGGATTGAAGCGGGTCCCAGCATCTGCACCAGAACACCCCGGAAGTCTTCAGGTGGCTCTCGTCTCTCAGTGTGCAGAACCGGCCAGCTGCTGCTTCCCATAACGTGTATTCCCAGGCCCTACTTCCAGCTCCCTGTTCCGGGTCTGCGGCGAGAACACGCACTGTCCGTGGACACTCCTGAGGGGCCCCACACCAGGGCGACCTCGATGCGAGTGCTGCCCGGAACGCACTGTGAAAAATACTGCTCTAAACCCTTCGCCGCATAGAACACGAACGGGAGACTGACCCTGCCCGGTGCTCTCGGCCGCTCTAAACGGTCATCCCCCTAGCACCTCCGCGTCCACTAAAACGGACTGAGATCCGGGACCGTCCACTAAAATGGGACCTGCAAACCCAGGCCATAGTACATCCTTCCTCCATGTTTTCCCCTGCAAATAACCGTCATCATATTTTATTTACCAAACCAAATAAAGGGAAAAAACAGAACACCCACCACTCCTTTTTCCACCACTTCCTTTAGTTTAGAGCGAGTCATTTTGGGCTCCTGTGGCGGGGGAAATGAGAAGAAAACAGTCAATAAAAATCATCGTGTGTGCCTGGGGTTTTGAGAGGCTACCTCTGCCCCCCACCGTCAAGCTATTTACACACTCCCAGTAACGTCCTGCACGCGGCCCCGTCACGTAGCTCCGTCCCGACTTAAGGGGTAAGAACCGACTACTCACGAACATGGGCATGTCCTCCGTCTCACTGATGGCTGCTTTCATCATAGCCACCACATGCTCGTTCGTGATTACTTCCTGGAGAAAGATGAAATTTCACCTTATGCAACAAAGATGCGTAACGTAAACAATACTCACTCTCTAACTCTGCTAGAGTGGACACGTGCCCACTCCACGTCCACAAGGAGTGGACAGATGAGAGCTGGAAACCAAAATGGCTTCAGACTGGGGTAAAGCCAGCTCTGGACAGAAGCACACAGTTAAATCTGTAACTGGGCAGCGAGCGGACGGGTCCCACTGGGAGCCACCAGGCGCAGGAATGAGATTCCGGGTAAGTGACCTACGTGCTTCGGAGAAACAGTAATAAGCAACAAAGGTTTTATAAACGGCGGTGTTGATACAGATCCAAGAACAGGATCAGCAAATGCGCAGTGTCAACTGTTAACTGGCATCTTTTCGGGCCTGCCAACCCGCCAGAGGGAAGCAGAGGAAGAGTTTACCTTCCCACTTAAGTTCTTTTTCAACGTGTGTCGGGCTTCCCATGTGTGCTGAGTGCAGCGAGAGAGCATGGTGGAAGAGAAGAAGTGTTTTGGCACGCGCACCTCACAGAACCGGTAACTCGCCGACCAAGAACACGGAATTCCCCCCGAGTGCTCCCTGTGCTCCCCAGGCAGTGCTCCCGCCGCGCCCCGACTCACGTGGAGGATGTTGCGCACGTTGACGGCGGTCAGGTTGTGCTGCTTGGCGCCGTCCTCCAGCGTGCGGTCCAGCACGTCGTCCAGCTTCAGGTCACAAGCCCAAGTGCCTTCTTCTTGACCCCTTCCATCCCGTTTCCTCTTGGTACCCTTTTTCTTTTTTCGCCTTTTCTCGCTTTCTTCATTGCCTTGCTCTTCTGCAAAAAAACCAAGAACAGCATCAGAATCTCCAGAGCAACCGCTCCCAGAACTTAACCCCAAAAGCCAATCGTAAATGAAAAACAAGCTGCCGGCTCGCGGGCCTTGGAAATCAAAGAGGCCTACGGTAGGGCAACAGTGATGGCAGAGTGGGGACACCCGGTGTTCGCTCAACATCTGTCAGGCGTCCTGCCACACACTGAGTGCATACTTCTTTAGTCCTCCTAACAACCCTAGGAGGCAAGGACTGTTTTCTTCCCTGTTGTACAGAGGAAGAAACTGAGACAGATTAAGAAACTGTCCCAAGAGCTAGGAACGACAGAGCCGTGCTCTGAAGCCACGCTCTCTGGCCCTGGAACCCCGGTCTTCCCTACTGCTCTGCGCTGCCCGGATGGTATACCAGACACCCGGGCTTCGCGCTTCGGTTCTGGGCGACCTCGGCAAGCCTCAGGATCTCTCCTCTGCGGACACAGGCTCTGCCTCACAGGGATGCCGCCCGACTGAGTGAGACAATCTATGCCAGAGCGCTCTGGAGCCACCGGAGTGTTACATAACGTAATTCATCATTTTTCTTACACTCCTCCATCTAGAAAAAAGAGGAAGAAGGAGCAAACAAGACAAAATTCACTCTGAGCTGGCCAAGAAAGGGGGGGCGGGCGTCAGAGTTCTCTCCATTCTAGAAGAAGGGAGCATACATACAACCAGACAAAGGGAAACTCTTCTTGATTATTAGAATCTGTTACGTCTCACGGGGCACCTGGGGGGCTCAGTCGGTTGGGCGGCCGACTTCGGCTCAGGTCACGATCTCGCGTCTGTGGGTTCCAGCCCCGCATCGGGCTCTGTGCTCACAGCTCAGAGCCTGGAGCCTGCTTCAGATTCTGTCTCCCTCTCTCTCTGCCCTTCCCCTGCTCATACTCTGTCTCTATGTCTCTCAAAAATAAATAAACGTTAAAAAAAATTTAAAAAAAAAAAGAATCTGTTACATCTTGAAATAGATTATCACATAACACCAAAATGAGGCTCTCACACGTCCGATGCTCTCGGCCTGCTGCCCTCTGAGAACGCGGATTAGAGAAGATTAACATGAAGATAACCTTCTCTGTTTAAAAAGACTTTGTGACCTTCGAGCCATACCCTGGCAGTATTTTACACAGCGAAAAACTATTAGTGTCTTCAAATGATTGCTTCTGCACCTGTGAACACACACCAGGAATCTGATAAATGTGTAGGACCCACAATCCAGTAGTTCTTATTCTTAAGAAAATAATTAGGTCTGCACAGACCAATCACTGCATTGTTCATTTCATCGTTATTTTTTTCTTCCCTAAAGTTCATTTATTTATTTTGAGAGTGACAGACAGAGCACGCTCACAGGGAAGGGGCAGAGAGAGGGAGGGAGAGAGAGAATCCCAAGTAGGCTCCATGGAGCCAGTGTAGAGCCAGACATAGGCTCGAACCCAAAAACCGTAAGATCATGACCCGAGCCGAAATCAAGAGTCAAACACCCAACCAGCTGAGCCACCCGTGTGTCCCAACGTTAATTATTTTAGCAAAAAAGATGGAAAACACCTAACATGCAGTATTACAAGTATGGTTACGTGAACAACAGTACATCCATACACTAGACTGTAACTGAGACATTAAAAATGGTCTTTTTTTAAGCAATTATAGGGGGAGGGGACAAATAAAAATGTATTTTTCTTGACGTTTAGAGAAAGAGAGAGCATGTGCACGTGGGTGGGAGGCGCAGAGAGAGACGGAAACAGAGAATCCAAAGCAGACTCTGAGCTGACAGCAGAGGGCCTGATGTGGGGCTCGAACTCATGAACCGTGAGCCAGAGTTGGACACTTAACCAACTGAGCCACCCAGACACCCCAAAAATAAATAAACATTTTTAAAAGTCTTAAAAACAAAGAGCTTTCAATGAAATGGAAATTTTTCTGATAATGATTTTTAAGTGCAAAAAAAGAAAAGGTAGAATTCAAACATGTGTCTTACAGTCATGTCACCCAAACCAAATGTGCCACTTCGAGATCGTACCCGCGGAGGACACCTAAACCCCACGAAGTTTCTTAAGAGATAAAGCTCTTTACTGACGCTTTTTTGAGAAAGCAACAAAAAGGGAACTACACCACACGACGCACAACAAAGCTCCGCAAAGGCCTCTGTATACACATCTTTCCCCCAGGCCTCTCTCTCGCCCCACGGGTTCTCCATGAATTCCAAAACTCCTCTCCTCTGTCTGCCCACCCCCGGCCCCCCGCCCCCACGCCCCCCCCACTCCCTCTCTCACGCAGACCACTCCGGCCAGGTCTTGGCTTCTGCCCGTGCCCCCGCCTCCTCCTCTTCCCCGAGCTGCGCTGTGCCGCCGGCCTGGCAGCTGCAGAACAGAGACTTCTGACACCTGAGGAAGCTGAGTCGGCCTTCCGCCCATACCCTATCCTGTTATTAGTGACACTGTCAACTGCAAGACTGATCCGGGGGAAGAAAGTTCTAAAGAAATGACACAAGTTCGAACTATTAATACTACACTAGAAACAACAGAGTTTGTTAATTGAGACACCACAAAAAAATAATATCTTCATAGAATTTAGATGTACAAAATGTAATCAAAATCCACAGAAATGAAGGCCAAAAAAGGAACCACAAAATGAAAGCAGCTAAATTTTGTAAAATTGTATATAGTTAATGGAGAGGAACCAAACTATCCTTTAAAACAGAGCTTCTCAGGGCGTCTGACTCTTGATTTCACCTCAGGTCATGGTCTCACAGTTCAATGGATCGAGCCCCACACTGGGCTCTGTGGTGTCAGCACAGAGTCTGCTTGGGATTCTCTCTCCCTTTCTGCCCCTCCCTCACTCCCCCAATCTCTCTCTCAAAATAAATAAATAGCTTAGTTAGTAAATAAAAAAATCAGAGCTTCTCGAACTATCTATGGCAAACAGCTAGTCTTCTTTTTGGCCAATCCACTGCAGATTTATACTATTATGAAATAAATTTAAGGATGTAGCCATCGGCACCTGAGTGGCTTAGGCTGTTAAGCATCTGACTCTGGATGTTAGCTCAGGTCATGATCTCATAGTTTGTGATTTCAAACCCCACGTCAGGCTATGTGCTGGCAGTGCGAAGCCTGCTTGGAATTCTGTCTCCTCTCTTTCTCTGCCCCTCCTCCACTCTCAAAATAAAGAAACATTTAAAAAAAAAAAAAAGAATGGGGGGTGTCTGGATGGCTCAGTCAGTTAAGTGTCCGAGTCTTGATTTCAGTTCAGGTCATGACCTCAAGGTTCATAACTTTGAGCCCCACATCGGGCTCTGCGCTGACAGTGCAGGGCCTGGTTGAGATTCTCTCTCTGCCCCTCGCCCCCGAAATAAATAAACTTAAAAAAAAAAAAAAAGAATGTAGCCATCATGTCAAATGTTACAAAATTTCTAAACTTTCACTCTCAGTTTCCATAAATTACTTTGTTTCAAACTACTTCTTAAACTGGGACCTGTTCACAGACCACACTTTGCATAGCACTGCTTTAGGACGCACGCTTAAATAATAAACAAATAAACAAATAAATAAATAAACAAACTTAAAAAACATTTAAGTTTAAAAAAATAAAAACACATCAAATCCTGAACTGCTTTTAAAAATAAAAACAGGGGTTCCTGAGTGGCTCAGTCGGTTAAGCGTCCAGCTTCAGCTCAGGTCATGATCTCATGGTTCATGAGTTCAAGTCCCACGTCGGGCTCTGTGCTGACAGCTCAGAGCTTGGAACCTGCTTCCGATTCTGTGTCTCCCTCTCTCTATGCCCCTTCCCCACTCACACTCGTCTCTCTCTCTCTCTCTCAAAAATAAATGCACATTAAAAAATAAATAAATAAAATTTGAAAAGTAAATAGAAACAGACACATATTGTTAATCTATAGAATAACACGTAAAAGAAAAAAGAATATAAAACTAAAGAACTAATGAAGAAGAAAAATAAAAGTACTTGATTAATCATAAGGAAATGAGAAACAAAAAATAAATAGGAAAATAGAAAATTCAACTTCCATTATGTCAAATATAAATCCAGCTTAAATATAACATTAAATATATTAATTATTACATTAAATATAAACTCAAATTACATTAAATATAAACAAAATATATGATCTAATTAAAAAGCGAAGATGTTCAGACTACGTTTTTTAAAAAAATATGAGGTTACACATAGGAGAAACATTTTAAATATAAAGACACAAAAAATCAAAAGAAAAGAATATAAATACTATACCATGTATACGTGAATATCACATACAAGGTAAACTTTAAGGCAAGAATATAAAGGTAAAAAGAAATCTTCCATACTAATAGGGTTAATTCAACAGGAAGACAAAACAATTCTAAATTCTATTATGCATCTGATAATAGAGCTTAAATAAATAAAATAAAAGTTGACGGGGGAAAAAAAGGATAAAGCCACAGTCATATTTGGAGATTTTGACAAATGTCATTCAGTAACTAATATAACAGCAGACAAAGAAATCAGTAAGAACATAAGAGATCTGGACAATATAATTAATAAACCTGACCTTACAGACATACATAGAACACAATAATTGACCTAAATGACAAGTGTCTAAATGACACCCACGAAATACATTATGTTTATGGGCACATAAAACAGACCGTATGCTCACCAAGACTCAACAATTTTCAAAGGTCACGAATCTTACAGAATAAACTCTTTAACCACAGTGGAATTAAACTAGAAATAAAGAAATTTAACCATAAAGATCCTCAAATATTTGGAAACTAAGCAATGTATCTCTAAATAATCCATAAGTCAAAGAAAAAAGCATAAAGGAAATTAGAAATATTATAAGAAGAATGAAAGCAAAAAAATGACACATCATAGTTTGCAGAACACAGCAAAAGCAATGCTTAGGGGGAAAGTTACAACTGTGCGTGTACATATTAGAAAACAATTGAAAATCTTACGAGACTAGAAAAAAAACAAATCAAATATAAGGTAAATTTCAAAAAGGAAATAATGAACAGAAACCAATGAAATAGAAAACATAAAAAGAATTTAAAAAAAGAAACCCAAAAGCTGGTTCTTTGAAAAGATTAATAAAATTGATAAGCCTCAAGTCAAACTTAACAACAAAAAAATCAGACTTATCAACGAAAAAGTTTCTAATCAGAAATAAAGAGGAGGGGCGCCTGGGTGGCTCCGTCGGTTAAGCACCCAACTTCGTCTCAAGTCCTCTTCTCATGTTTCATGAGTTCTAGTCCCATGGAGGGCTCTGTGCTGACAGTGCAGAGCCTGCTTGGGATTCCCTCTCTTCCTCTCCCTCTGCCCCTCCCTGACTCTCTCTCTCTCAAAATAAATAAACTTAAAAAAAATCTTAAAGATATCCCAAAATAGAGGCACTTGGCTGGCTCAGTTGGTGGAGTGTGCAACTCCTAATCTGGGAGTTGTGGAATTCAATCCCCATTGGGTATGGAGATTACTTAAAAACAAATCAAAAAAAAAAAAAAAAAAAAAGACAGCCCAAAATAGGCATTTTATAAACAACTTTATATCCACAAATCTGACAATTTGGAGAAAATGTACAAATTCCTTGAAAAACATAACTGCCCAAAACTGACAGAAACAGGAAATCTGAATAGTCCTATAATTATTAGAGAATTTAATCCATAATTTGAAAACCTTTTAACAAAGAGAACTCCAAGCCTAGATAACTTCTTGGTGAATTCTTACAAAATATTTGAGAAATAAATAATAGCCTCACATAAACTCTTCCAGAGAGTCGAGAATGACAGGAAACTTCCCAATTCATTTTATAAGGCCAGTATACCAGACACTAACACATGAAAAAGACATTATAAGAAAGGAAAGTTAAAGCCAGTACCTCTCAGAAATAAAGACCCAGAACCTTGAACCATATATAAAGAAATGGGTCCAGCAGCACATGGAAAGGCTGAGACATTGTGACCAAACAGGTTCATCCCAGAAACGCCAGTCTGCTCTAACGCTCAAAACCCAATCCCATTGGCCATCAGGCACAGGCACCTAAAAACAGAGTTTTAAAATATGCAGAGCAGCCGTGCCTGGCTGGCCGCATCAGTGGAGCACACAACTCTTGACCTCAGGGTCACGAGGTTAGAGTCCCATGCTGGGTATAAAGATTACTTACGGGGCTCCTGGGTGACTCAGTCGGTTAAGCCTCTGACTCTTGGTTTCAGCTCAGGTCATGATCTCACAGTTCGTGAACTGAAGCCCCACATCGGGCCCTGTGCTGACGGCTACGGAGCTTGCTCGGGATTCTCTGTCTCCCTCTCTTTATCCTCCCCCACTCGCTCTTTCTCTTTCTCAAAGTAAGTAAACATTAAAAACAATAATAATAAATAAAACTTTTAAAAAATAAACAAAATAAAGTATATAGAGCTAAAACTGATAGAATTAAAAGGAAATACAGGCAAATCCACAATTGTACTTGGAGAGGTCAACATCTCCTTCACAATAACTGACAAATAGACCCTCCCCCAAAAGAAAAGTAGGAAGAGAAGAACTGAACAACGCTATCAACCAACTTGACCTAACTGACATTTTTAGAACAGTGTGCCTGAAAACAACAGAATACATATTCTTTTCAAATACATATGGAAGAGCTATCACAAAGATCATATTCTAGGGTCGCCTGGGTGGTTCAGTTGGAGGAGCAGGCGGCTCTTAGAGATTACTTAAAATAAATAGGCCAAAAAAAAGAGAGAGATGGGGTGCCTGAGTGGCTCAGTCAGTTAAGCGTTCGACTTCAGCCCAGGTCATGACCTTGGGGTTCATGAGTTCGAGCCCTGCATTGGGCTCTGTGCTGACAGCTCAGAGCCTGAAGCCTGCTTCCAACTGTCTCCCTCTCTCTCTGCCCCTCCCTGACTCATTCTCTTTCTCTCTCTCTCAAAAAATAAAACATTTTAAAAAATAATTTAAAAAAAGAGAGAGATTACATTTTGGGCCATAAAATAAACCTCATTAAACAGAAGAAAAATGAAATGATACAAAATATAACCTGAACTCAAGAGAATCAAATCAGAAATCAGTAACAGAAAGATAGCTGGAAATTCTCCAAATATTTAGAAATAAAACTACACACTTCTAAATAATCTGTGGGTCAAAGAAGACATCCCAAAGGAAATCAGAAAATATTGTCAACTCGAGTTAATGAAATAGAACAAATCAAAATTTGTGGGGCACAGCTAACACGAGTGTTTAACAGGAAAGTAACACACTGAATACTGTTATTAAACAATAAGAAAAGTCTCAAATCAGTGATCTAAGCTTCCACTTTAAGAAACTAGAAAAAGACCAAATTAAACCCAAAGCCAAGGAAAAAGAAAATAGTCAACAGCAAAAATCAATGAAACAGAAAACAGAAAAATAGAGAAATTAATGAAAAGCTTGTCCTTTGAAAAGCCAGATACTGAAAACCGCCTGGCCAGAGTGATTAAGAGAAAGACACAAATCACCAGTATCCAGAATAAAAGAACAGACACCACTGCAGACCCTACAGATAGTAGAAAGGTAACAAAGGAATATTATGAAAACATTGATGCCAATAAACGTGACAAGGTAGATGAAACAAATACCTTGAAAGATACCAACTGTAGGGCGCCTGGATGGCTCAGTGGGTCAAACACCCAACTCTGGCTCAGGTCATGATCTCCCAGTTCATGGGCTCAAGCCCCATGGGCTCTGATTTGGCAGCACGGAGCCTATTGGGATTCTATCTCTCTCTCTCTCTTTCTCTCTCTCTGTCTCTTCTTACCAGCTCACACATATGCACTCTCTCTCTCTTTCAAAAAAAAGAAATAAACGTTAAAAAAAAAAAAAAGGAAGAAGTAACACCAATTCACGCACACTCTTCCAAAAACAAAAACACAAAAAGAGAACACATCCCAACTCAGTGCGACCCTAATATCAAACCATACGATGACAGTCCAAAAATCTATAGACCACAGATACAAAAATCTTTAAAATATTAGCAAATCAAATTCAACAATATATAAAAAAGAGTAATATGTCATGATCAAAAGGTGTGATGTACCCCAGAAAAGCAAACTTGCTTTGAAATTTGAAAAATCAATCCATATAATTCACCATATCAACAGATCAAAAGCAAAAACAAAACAAAAGATAATCTCAATAGATACAGAAAAAGCTTTTCATAAAATCTAACATCGATTCACCACAAAAACCCTCAGCAACTAGGAGCAGCAGAACTTCTCAATCCGACACACCAGCGCCATAAACAACCTGCAGCTCCGCGGTGAAGACGGAACACATCCCCGAGACCGGGAACCCTCGCCACTCTTCCTCACAGTTGTACCTACGGTCCCAGCCAGCACACGGTCAAGGGGGACTGACAGAGGGAGAGGGAGAGGGAGAGGGAGGGAAAGAGGGAGGGAGATATAAGGGGAAGAAGAGGAAGAAAGAGGAAGAATAGAAAGATGTACAAACTGGAAAGGAAGACAAAAAAAAACCACAACCTTTTGTTCTCAGATGACATAATTATCTCCGTAAGAAAATGCTAAAGAACCCATAAAGTAGGGGCGCCTGGGGGCTCAGTCGGATAAGCATCCGGCTCTTGATTTCAGCTCAGGTCACAATCTCATTGCCTGTTAGTGAGGAGCCTGCTTGGGAGTCTCTCTGTCCCTCTCTCTCTCTCTCTCAAAACAAATAAACTCTTTAAAAACAAAAAAGAATCTATAAAGTATATACAGCTAATAAATGAATTTATAGCAAGGCCACAAGATACAGTGAAATAGCCAAGCCTACTCTATCTGTATATCACCAACAAACCGAAAGTTGAAAAGAAAAACCGACACTAGGATAAAAAAAATACATGTTTCATAATATAAAATATATGTGCAAAAATGTACATGGTAAAGACCACAAAGAACTGCTGAGAGAAATTCTTAAAGATCTAAATGAACAGATGTATCTTGTTCACGGGTTAGCAGACTCAGTGCTGTCAGGACGGCAGCCCTCCCAACCCGATCCACAGACTCACTGCCCATCAGGATTCAAGCAGGTGTTTTTGAAGAAAATGACAACCCAATTCTCGTGGAAATGCAAAGGACCCAGAATAGCTCAATAACCTTGTTTAAAGCAAAAGGAGGTGGGGGGACACCTGGGGGCTCAGTCAGTTAAGTGTCTGACTTCAGCTCAGGTTATGATCTTGTGGTTCATGGGTTCGGGCCCTGCATCGGGCTCTGTGCTGACAGCTCAGAGCCTTCATTCAGATCCTGTGTCTCCCTCTCTCTCTGTCCCTCCCCCACTTGTGCTCTGTCTCTCTCTCTCTCCCTCTCAAAATTAAATAAAAACATTAAAAATAAATAAAAAATTAAAATTAAAAGGACAAAGGTGAAGACTACCTGATTTCGACACTCACCATGAAGTTGTATTGATCAAGCCTGTGTGGGGTTGGTGAACGATTAGATGCACAGATTTGTGGGGGAGAACGGAGTCCAGAAAAGTCCACACTAACATGGCCAGGTGATTTTTTCACATAGTTGCAAAGGTAATTTATATTTTTTAATTTTTTACTGTTTTTTTATTTATTTTTGAAAGAGAGAGAGAGAGAGAGAGAGAGACAGAGCTTGAGTGGGGGAGGGGCAAAGAGAGAGGGAGAGACAGAATCCAAAGCAGGCTCCAGGCTCTGAGCTGTTAGCACAGAGCCGGACACGGGACTCGAACTCATGAACTGCGAGATCACAACCTGAGCCAAAGTCGGCTGCTTAACCAACTGAGCCGCCCAGGCGCCCCGTGTGCAAAGGTAATTTAATAGAGAAAGAAACCGTTTCCAAAAATAGTGCTGAAATTAATGAATATCCACAAGCAAGAGAGTCTCAAATATACTCACACACACGATAGAAAAATTAACTCAACATGGATCACACACCTAAATGTGACATGTAAAACCATCTAACTTGTAGAAAAGAAACTTTGTGACCTCAGATTGGGCAGAGTTCCTTTTCTTTTTTAAATCTATTTTTTTTAAAGAAGCTTTACTTCCAACGTACACCTCAACCTCACAACCCTCTTAAGATCAAGAGCCTCAAGTCCCCCCAACTGAGCCAGCCCGGCGCCCCAGGATTAGGCACTGTTCCTTGATGTGACAGCAAAACCATATTCCACAAAAGTAAATCCTGGAGGGTCTCCCCGGAGCTGACACTAAAAGACTGTGAGCAAATCAATGGCCATCCTGCACTGTGACTCGGATAGTAAGTGTCTGAATCCAAACTCACACAAAAATCGAAAAAATGAATAAATAATGGAGAAGGGACAGGTCTTCTTTAAAGTTTATTTATTTTGAGAGAAAGAGAGTGAGAGCATGTGTGAGCAGGAGAGGGATAGAGGGGGCGGGGGAGGGAGAATCCCAAGCAGGCTCCACACGCTCAGCACAGAGCCTAACGCAGGGCTCGAACTCACGAACCATGAGATTATGACTCGCCTGAGCCAGAACCAAGAGTCAGACACTTAACTGACTGAGCCACCCGGGCGCCCAGGACAGCTCTTCTTTATACAAAATCCCAATTAATAGACGTAGAGGGAAGGAGAGAAGTAAAAAACTGCGACAGAAGAACACGTAATGGGGCGCCCGGGTGGCTCCGTCAGTTGAACATCGATTTTGGCTCAGGTCACGATCTCACGGTTTGTGAGTCTGAGCCCCGCAACCACCTTTCTGCAGTCAGCACACAGCCTGCTTTGGATCTTCAGTCCCTCCCCCTCTCTGCCCCTCCCATGCTGGTTCTTTCCCTCTCTCTTTCAAAAAAAAAAACAAACTTCAAAAAGAAGAAAGAAAGGAAGAGAACAACACGGTAATAACTGTTACAGGCAATCCGCCAACGGATGCTAAAATTAGTGGGGAAAGGTGTGAGGAGACACTGGACAGACGCATAGTTTAAAGTACCTCCTGCAAGACAGGTACTGATTACAGAAGGAATAAAGGCAAATGACAGAACCGAGAGCTAACATTTCACCACGAACCACCCACAGACAGCCGTAAACACATGAGCGCGTGCTGTGCACCATCACTCCTGGGGGACGCGCAAGGGAAAGCCGGAGGAGACACCCCCACCAGAACGGATAAAATCAAAGGTCTGGCGGCGGCTGGCACGGAGGTGGAGAGCGGCAAACCTCCCCCACGGCCCGCGGAGCGCACCCCGGCAGGGCCGCTCTGAACGCGGCGGCAAACCTCCCGCACGGCCCGCGGAGCGCACCCCGGCAGGGCCGCTCTGAACGCGGCGGCAAACCTCCCCCACGGCCCGCGGAGCGCACCCCGGCAGGGCCGCTCTGAACGCGGCGCGGTGCTTCTTACAGTTAAACATATGCCATAAGCCTCAGCAATGACACTCCTAGTTACTGACCCAGGAAAAATGAAAATTTACGGCTATCGAAGACCTACGCGTGAATGTTACAGCAGCTTCAGGCAAAACCCGGAAGCCCAAATGCCCTCAACTGGGGAACAGGTAAGCCAACCGTGGCACGCTGTTGGAAGAGAACGCTCCTCAGCGACGAACCAGCGGCATGAATGAATCTCGAAGGCGTCAACCATACTAGGTGAAAGATACCGGATGCGCGAGGCTCCGTACTGAATGACACCACACACATCATAACGCCGTAGAAAATGGGAACCTTCCAGGACGGAAGGGAGACTGACAGGGGCCAAGGGCAGAGAATGAAGGCCCGCAGGGGGGAGTGAGAGAGCTTTCCCGGCAAAACGTCCCATATGCTGACAGTGGTGGCAGTTACATAATTTTTTTTTTTAACATTTACTTATTTTCAGAGAGAGAGCTCAAGCAGGGGAAGGGCAGAGAGAGAGAATCCCAAGCAGGCTCCGCATTCAGCCCAGAGACCAACATGGGGCTCAATCACACAACCATAGATCATGACCTGCGCCGAAATCAAGACGCTTAACTGACTGGGCCACCAGGTGTCCCCAGGAGTCTTTATTCACTTGTCTGTATGTGTTATAATTCGCAATAAAAAAAATACAACATTTAAGGGCGCCAGGGTGGCTCAGTCGGTTAAGCATCTGACCTCGGCTCAGGTCATGATCTCGCGGTTTGTGAGTTCGAGACCTGCACTGGGTTCTGGGCTGACAGCTCGGAGCCTGGAGCCTGCCTCGGATTCTGGGTCTCCCTCTCTCTGTCCCTCCCGCTCCCAAAATAAATAAACATTAAAACAATTTTTTTTCACACACAGTATTTCAAAACCTGCAAAGAGGCCTAACCCTATGACCTAGCAATTCCACCCAAGGAAAATCAAGTGCAGACGTTCAACCAAAGATCCGCACCAGGACTGCTCACAGCAGCACCATTCGGGGCGGTGTGCGACCGGGAACTAGCCTCATGCCCAGTAAGAGCTGAACAGATGCAGAAACCACAGAAAGCTCAAACAGGACACGACACGGCAAAGAAAACGAACAACCCACCAGGACCTGCGGCAACGGGGCCGATTTCATAAGACGACAACGCAAGTGGAAAAGGCGGTCCCGACACACGGACACAGGATTCCACTCGCAGAGCACAGAGCAGGTGAGGCCAGCGGCTGCTGGACGTCAGAACGACGGTCCCCAGGGGTGGGATGCCGCGGTAACCGAAAGGGAGAAGCCTGGGCACGGGTAATATTCTGTTCTCCATCCAGTTCCCGCTTGCTGGGTGTTTCCAATCTCTGAATTCAGGGAGCCTGGGGATCCTCAGGGGCGTGCAGCTCTCCGCAAGCTGTGCTTCATATACTTCCGTAGAGGGGATTTTTTTTTTTTTAATTAGAAAAGAAAAGAAAAACAAAGCCTACCCATCGGAATGAAGAGTCCGCCATCCTCTGTCTCATCCTCAGCTTGCGGAGCCAGACTCCCAAGTGGCTTTTCTTGAGGACGGGCACAGACACGTGACTGAGGGGCCGCCCCCGGCGGGGCTCCCGGTTCCGCGGAGAGGGCGCCTGGCGGCGGGGCAGGCGTCTCCCCTCCAGAACGCCACCGAGGTTTTCCTGGAAGAACCACAAGTTTGCTCCACTTTGCCCGTTCTCAAGCACACCAGGTTGCAGAAATCAGCGGTTTGTTCTAAAGTCCTCTCCAGCTGGGTAATTTCATTAAAGATGCACGTACCACATAGGTAGCCCTCTCTCTTAAAGACAGTATCCTAGAAAAATGCCAAAATCAAAGCTCAGATCCAACTGACTCATCTAGCGTCAGGGAGCCGAACCTGATAACTGCTAAGGTCTTTCTACTTCTAATACTATATGCTTCTAATACAATGCTTTGAGTTACGCATTTTTTTCCCATGGAGAAATTAGAACCATAACTGTGGGGTGGGGAGTGTTACAATCCTGATAACAAATGGACATTTTATAGGACAATCATTAACACCACATTTAATCCTTATAAATGATATCCATTTGAAAATGTCCTGAACTTTCTGACTCTGTAAATTTTACAGTGCAGTAGAAGAAAAACGACCATCAAGTTATAAATACATGGTTGGTTCTACGGTTCACCAGACAACTTTCTCCTCATCCCAACTCTTCATGAGTGCTAGTTTTCCTTCTTCGGGGGAAGATGGGGCGTTTAGAAAGCAAAGCATTCACGCTGTATCAAAAGTAAACATTAGAACCAAGTAGTCGTGGGGAGAAGACCACACACGGGCTTGTGAACAGGCAGGATACTACAGACTATACACAAGGGACAGCCGAGAGCGACTGCCTGCTTCTAAGACAACAACTTTGGGGTCAAGAGAACAGAGTGAAAGGGTGCCTAACTTTTCACTACGCGCTCTCTATATTTATGAATGTTTTCCATGTTTGTAAATAATATAGTCGAAAAATTTTTTCAGGGCGCCCGGGTGGCTCAGTAGGTTAAGCGTCTGACTTTGCCTCAGGTCAAGATCTCAGGGTTTCTGAGTTCAAGCCATGTGTCGAGCTCTGTGCTGACAGCTCAGAGCCCGCGTCAGATCCTCTGTCCCTCTCTCTCTGCCCTTTGCCAGCTTGCTCTCTCTCTCTCTCAACATTAAATAAACATTTTTAAGAAATCCATTAAGGGGCACCTGGGTGGCTCAGTCGATTGGGTGGCCAACTTCGGCTCAGGTCATGATCTCATGGTCTGTGGGTTCAAGCCCACTTCGGGCTCTGTGCTGATGGCTCAGAGCCTGAAGCCTGCTCCGGATTCTGTGTCTCCCTCTCTCTCTGCCCTTCCCCTGCTCACGTTCTGTCTCTCTGTCTCTCAAAACTAAATAAATGTTTAAAAAAAATCCATTAAAAAGGCAGATCTCCTTAAAAAAATTGTTTTTTTCAAAAAGAGATCAGGTTGTTCATCCCTGAGCTCCACCCAAAGTGGCCTCTAGGCTCCAGGTGCCACCTCAGCAACATGGCCAGTCTCAACTGGTGTCAGCAGGATTTTAAACTGCACCACCCTCCCCACTTCAACAAAGGAAAAAAAGACTTTAATTTAATTTTATCTTTTTTATTAATATTTTTAACATTTATTTATTTTTGAGAGACATAGAGACAGAAGGTGAGCAGGAGAAGGGCAGAGAGAGAGGGAGACACAGAATCCGAAGCAGGCTCCAGGCTCTGAGCCGTCAGCACAGAGCCCGAGGCGGGGCTTGAACTCACAGACCGTGAGATCATGACCTGAATCGAAGTCGGCCTCTCAACCGACTGAGCCACCCAGGCGCCCCAGGCTTTAATTTTAAATTAAGCACGCACGAATCTCTGATTGCATGCACTCTTCCATCTTCCGTCCTCCACGTCCGGGGCCCATGATCACTCCACGCTTAAAAACGTCTGAGGGCTTCTGCTTTAACAGGGACTGGATAAGAAGAGAAGTCCTAAGTCCATCAAATCAAAAGTTCCTTTCAGTCAAATACCTTAGAAAAGAGGACTTCAATCAATAGCACAGCACAGAGCTCTAATTTTTTTTTTAATGTTTATTTTTAAGAGAGAGAGATGGAGTGTGTGCGAGGAGGGGCAGAGAGAGAGGGAGACACAGAATCGGAAGCAGGCTCCAGGCTCTAAGCTGTCATCACAGAGCCCAACGTGGGGCTCAAACCCACGAACCATAAGATCATGACCTGAGCCAAAGTTGGACACTTAACCAACTGAACCATTCAGGCACCCCCTTGATGTCAACATTTTCAAAACTGAACCAACATGAAAGACAAATTTGTTTGTGAGCAGGGGAGGGGCAGAGAGAGAGGGAGACACAGAATCTGAAGCAGGCTCCAGGCTCTGAGCTGTCAGCACACAGCCCGATGCGGGGCTCGAACTCATGGACCACGAGATCATGACCCGAGCTGAAGTTGGATGCTTAACTGAGCCCCTCGAGCGCCCCAAAAGACGTTTTCAGGAAACAGAGCAGACGCGCACTTTGGCAGCTAGTTTCCACCGATACTTTTACCACCGAGACCCACCGGGACCCACTCTCCCACTGTCCCTGCGGCTCATCAGCCGCACCAGTCTCTGCACAGAAAAAGAGTTTTTTCTTTTTCTCTTTTATTTTTTTAGTTTTATTTATTTAAGTGATCTCTACACACAACAAGAGACTCAAACTCACAACCGCAAGATCAAGAGTCACACATTCTTCCACCCCAGACAGCCAGACACCCCGAAAACGTTCCTTTTCTATTACCCAATCGCACTGCTTCTCAACTTAACTCCTCTCAGAGAAGCCGGCAGGACCCCCACTTTCCCTTCCCTCTGCCTGTGTGCTAGAGGCTGAAAGCCCCTAGAAACGGAAGCCAAGAAAGGTAAGAGAGACAGAGAAGGGAAGCCTAACACAGAGCACATCTGTAACTTGTTCGCTGCCAGCCCAAGACCTGCGAATTGGCGACATGAAAATAATTCACGGAGAAGTGCCCAAGTCAGCTAATTATAAGCCGAAATCTGCTGAAGTTAATCATTTTTAGGAAACAAAGAAAAAACGCAGGAGCAGAAATTAGGACATGTAAATCAATTTTATAAGAATAATTAAAATTCTGGAAAAAAAAGAAAAAAAAAAAAAGGCCGGGGGTGGGAGGGAAAAGTCTGTCACGAGACGCACCGGTGAGCCGGAGTTTAATCACTAGCACCTGCGGCCCACAAACGATTTAGCAGGTGCACCGACTGTAGCCACTCGAGGACCCAGGAGCGCTGGGACATGCGTTCCCAAACCCCCCGGGGATGCCTGACACCTCCCCCAGCACCGAACCCTTAGAGTCTAGTTGTGTCCCATACATACCTATGGTGGCATAATTTATAAATTAGGGAGATTACGAGTGACTAATAATAAAATACGACAATTAAAACGACATACCATAAAAAGTTATGTGAATGTGGTTTCCACTCTCCAAATACCTCCCTGTCCTGTACTCACCCTTCTAGTGATGACACGAGAAGATGAAATGCCTACGTGAGGAGAGGACGTGAGGCGAGTGACGCGGCCTCGTGACCCAGCGTTAGGCCACTACTGACCTTCTGACGACAGGACGGCAGGAGGATCGTCGGCCTCCAGACTGAGGCTGATTGCAGATAACTGACACTACGGACAAAGAAGAACTACTACCCTCCAACCCAGACGTTTTTGTTTTTGTGTTTTTACGTACTCATAATACTAAAACGTCACTTAAAAAGCAAAACGAAAAAAAGAATATACATTAAGTATTTTTTAAGATTTCTTTTTTTTAATGTTTATTTTTTGAGAGAGAGCAAGAAAGAGAGAGAGGGCATGAGCAGGGGAAGGGCAGAGAGACAGGGAGGAGACACAGACTCTGAAGCAGGCTCCAGGCTCTGAGCGGTCAGCACAGAGCCCGACACGGGGCTCGAACTCACGAACCATGAGATCACGACCTGAGCTGAAGCCAGACATTTAACCGACTGAGCCCCCCAGGCGCCCCTTTAAGATTTCATTTTTAAGTAATCTCTACACCCAACGCGGGGCTTGAACTCACAACCCCAAGATCAGGAGTCACACGCTGCACCGACTGAGTCCGCCAGGCACCCCTGCCCTAAACTTTAGTAGTAATTACTCTGGGTAGTAAGATTGTGAGTGATTTTTATTTTCTACCTTAAATTTTTCAGTATTTTAAAAAATGCATATATATGAACTTTTAACCTTCTATTTTCTGTGTTGCATTTCCTTTTTTATTTTTTTAAGTTTATTGAGAGAGAGAGAGAGAGAGCTCGTGCACACAAGAGAAAGCCAGCATGGGGAGGGGGTAGACAGAAAGGAGAGAGAGAATCCCAAGCAGGCTCTGTGCTGGCAGCCTGAGCACAGAGGACTCTCACAAACCGAGAGGTCACTGCCTGATGCTGAACCGACTGAGCCACCCTTGTATGTCACGTTTCTATTTAGCAAAAAAATTTTTAAAAAGTTACTTGTGGGGGAGATGAAGGATTCTGGACAGACACTCATAAGGTCCTTCTTTTCTGGGTGCTGCTTGTACCCGCAGCTCACTAAAGTGCAAGGTGGTAGAATCCACTTTAAATTACCCAGCCTCTTGACGGGGAGTGGTACTAGAGGTGATCCCAGACGACGAACGTCTATCTCCTGCACCCGCACTGGGACATCTGGAAGCCATCCCTGAAAGCGTCTGCAGACCCGCCCTCAGCAGCGGCGGACTCTGAAGCCCAGACTCCGTACCCTCTCCAGGCCCCCCGCCGTCACCGCACAAACACACCCGAGCCTGAAGGAGACGCGTCAGTGGCCCTGCTGCCCCCGGCCGTGCCCACCCTCCGGCTGCGGAGCGCACACCGGGCTCTCCCCCTCCCTCACCGCACTTCCTCTCCCCGAAACTCCCCTGCGCCCTCAGGGCAGCCTTCCTCCCGCCCCGTCCTCCTCCTCTTTCCTCAGTCACTACCTCTTAAATGAAGTGCCTCGTTCTGGACACACCTCCTTCCTCAGACTTCTCCTATCACTTCTCCAGTGTTCCCTCTGCCATCTTCTTCCTCGGCCCCAGGTTGTCGACTTCCTCCACGTTCCTTTCCACGAAGCAGCACAACTCACACTCTGAGCACTTCTACTCCCACGTGTCACCAACTCCAAGCTGAGTCGTATTTTACCCTGACGGCCCCGCCCCCTCAGGGAGCACACACCGAAGCTCTCCTTCCGAGCGGCCCCAGGGCCTGCGCCTGGAAGACGCGTGTCCCCGCCCGGGGGCCAGAGAGCTGAAGTGATGCTCTGAGCAAGGCTAATTCTTCCTTCTGAGGCCTCTCGGTACGCCGTTTCTTCCGGCCTCCTGGCCAGCACCCCGGACCCTGCGTAAGGTCTCACGGGGCGGCCAGCAAGGCTCTGTGTCGTCTGCACCCACGCTGCCCCCGGGAAGCCCTGCCACACGCCCGCACAAACAGCACCTCTGCGGGACCGCGGGACCTCTGCGGGACCTGTGCGGGACCTCGGAATGTGCTGCTCCGCCTCCGCTCCTTCCCAGCTCTATGGAACCCCACCAACCCAGCCAGTCCCAATTTTCAAAATCGAACGGCCCGTTCCACACACCCCAGCGCCTACTATTACCCTCGACCGCTCCAGATGAACGTCTGTGTCTTCTCTTCCCAGCTACCCTAGACAGAAGCTTCCGGAGGCGGGCTCGACGCCTCTGCTCCTCTTCTTGAAGAAGCGGCCATCACCGACACGAGAAGGTCCAACGCGGGAGCGTGAACACCAAAGCCCTCACGGTCCATACTACCCCCCGGAAGCCATCTCCACGTCTCCTAAGCAACCACGCCACCAACCTCCTCTGCCCCGGCTCCTGCTGCTCTTGGCCTAAGATACCCCCTGCCACCATCTGTCAAGCTACAACCCGTCCCTCAAGGGTTCCGTCATCTCTGCGGAGCCCCGCCCAATGTCCCCGCCGTGGCGTCTTCAAGCCGCTGCCTCTCCTCCACAAGCCCCACTGCGCAGACACCCACCAAATGACAAAAGGCCACACAGAGTTCACCCCTCCGAACATGGGAGAAAGAGAAGAGAAAGGAAAGAAACGGAGAGAGGGGAGGGTCTCCACCCACTCACAAGGTTCCCTGCCGACCCTCACGAGCTCCACGGTCCCGATCCCGTGCTGGGTCGGTGTCCCCTTTCGGAAACACTGCTTTGCATGGCAACTGCAGAGAGGACAGTGGCCAAGTAGCACCGGCCAGGGACACGCGGCCCGAGGCCTTTCGCATCTTACCTCCTTCTTCCTGGACTTCCTCACCAGGCTCTCCTGAAAAAGGCTCCTTTGTAACAGGACGATCGCCTCGGTCTTCCGGGGGAGCTGGCCCAGGCCTGAGTGCAATCTTCTTCCCTCTCCTTGAGCCGGGGGCCTGGAGCTTTCCTTTACCAGTGTGCACATTAAGGGGCTGGGCGGACTCCAAGGAGGGTAGGGCCAGTCCCTGAGACTCGGCCGCGTCAACAGCTTCCAGAACTGGTGCGTCTGTGTCCTGGGTGAGCACCCTGGACCTCAGAGGCAGGTCCTCCTCGCCGAGCTGATTTCCGGCCGCCTGCGCAGCCTGCGCTTGCACGCCGGCCGCTCTGCCATGACTCGGACCCCCGGAGGCTGACGCCGACGCCAAGTCCTGCCCCTGATCAGACGCCGGTTTCACAGCCGACTCCGGGTCTGGGTCCTCTTCCCCCTGGCTGCCCTGGTGCTGTGGGGACTCGGTCACCATAGTCCTCCTCTTCTTACAGGGCAACATTGCACAAGTCCCACCCGCGTTCCATCCTGAAAGGAGAAAAGCAAGTTCTTATCACCTTCACGTTAATTAGCGGTAACGTTTTTTCAAGTATCCCCCCACTTATTCGAGTTCAGTCAGGGACACACTACTTTACGCCAAGCGCACCACCTCTCATTAGGCGGGAGAGGAGCGACCCCGGTCAGAGTGCCGGGTTCAAATCCTAACTCCACTACTGATTAGCATGTAAATCTTGTCTCAGCGACTTAACCTCTCTCATCTTCAGTTTCTTCGACTGCAAAAGAGAATAATTGTTCTTATCTCACGGGCTGCTCTAAGAATTAAACAGTCAGTGGTTAGTAATCAGGGATCATCACCACCAGGGAGGCAGAACAGCACGATGCTGACGGCAAAGCGTGGAGTCAAACTGCTGCTCTTGCTTCCCAAGTCAGCTCGTCTCCAACTTTCTGAAACTGCGTTAAGTTACTTAACCTGAATCTTAGTTTCTTCAGCTATAAAATGAAATAACACCAGCATCTACGTCATGAAATAGTAATGTATTACGCCAACAATGTCTGCTACTGCTGTTTTCATAAACAAGGTAGTTCCATCAACAGAAACAATCCAGAAGCAAAGCGTGGTTGTCTAAAAACGCTACACTAGAGTAACAGACATTCTGTTTTGAAACCAAGAGTTCTACTATTCTCTGTGCATTGTTACTTCTCAACTCTTGGCCTCGATTCCAGTTTTCACATCCTCAGGGCAACGCTAACTGAAACTGGAGGGATCTTCTTTCATGTTCTTGCAGTGCCTGTCGGTAAACCTCTATTTTACAGTATTTCCCGCTTTTGTTATTCTCTTGTCTGTCTCCTTCCCATCTCTCCTTCCCTCAAAACTACGTACTCTTTGAGGAAAAGGATTCTTTCAACTAGTACCCCGAGTACTTGGCGAGGTGTGCCTATTGGGTACTCGATGAATGCTCCCTGAAAAAATGAATAAAGAACGAAAGAGGGCACGGACCGCCGAACTTCCCATCCCTAGCTCCTATGCAGCATTTGGACCACGAGTTAAGCACCACATCTTTCTACCCAGAAAAATTTTACTTTCAATAAAATAGGTCCAAGAGGGGCGCCTGGGGGGCTCAGTCGGTTAAGCGGCCGACTTCAGCTCAGGCCATGAGCTCACGGTCTGTGAGTTCGAGCCCCGCGTCGGGCTCCGTGCTGACGGCTCGGAGCCTGGAGCCTGCTTCAGTTTCTGTGTCTCCCTCTCCCTCTGCCCCTCCCCTGCTCACGCTGTGTCTCTATGTCTCTCAAAAATAAATAAACGTTAAAAAAAAAAAAAATAGGTCCAAGAATAAAATAAGTTGCCTGCTGTTACACTGACAATGCTCAATCAAGGTCTGAAGGCCCATCTATCAGGGCACTACGTGAAAGCCTGGACTAGAGGGCTAAGAAACTTCTCTTTCAGAATCTGAACTATAAGGTTATTTTAAGCCTCCCTAATTCGGGGGCACCTGGTTGGCCCAGTCAGTGGAGAGCAGGACTCCTGATCTCTAGGTTGGGAGTTCCAGCTCCACGTTGGGGACAGAGATTACTTAAAATAAGTAAAATAAAATATTTAAAAATAAATAAATAAAATAAGCCTCCCTACCTCGGGTTCTCCGGGCACTAGGAGAGAACCCCATCCCCACCCCCAAAAATCAGCTGATATCCTTTTCTTAGTTTTTAAAGACTCTGTCGACCCCTGTGTGGGAGGGTAGTGAGCAGGTAAGAGGTGGAGGGGGAGCAGCTTGGAAGAGTCCTACATTTCAGAGATGAATGGCAGGTTCAGAAAAGAAAAAGGACACAAGGAAGGCAGCTACTAGTTAAAGTCAGCAGCGCGCAGAGACGGGCTCCGGGCACTTGGAACGCAGCTGCCCTAAAAAGGCCCCCGCTTTGGGAACTGGAGTCACCCCAATAGGGTGAATGAACGCGACTCCCCAGGCAGCGCCAGCGCCGGCCGCTCCGGCGAGCAGATTTCACACGGGGATCCCAAGTGCGCTTCCCACCGCGGGGCCGAGAGCCGGCCGCGGGCCACACGCCCAGCCAGGCGCCTCCACGCCCCACCTTCTGTCACGCACCCCACGCCAGCCCTCAGGCCCGACCCCTCGGCCCGGACGTCCCACCCGCCTCTTCCCGCCCCACCGCACGCGCCCCGCCGCCCTCACCAGCCGGCCAGATCCCGCGGAAACCCAACTCCGCTCCCGCCGGAAGTCAGCCAACGGCAGCGACTGACGTGCGCGCCCCCGAGCCGCGGTGCGCGGCGCCAGGGCGCCAAGGAGCATGCGCCAACCCCCAGGCGCCATGCTAGGTGCGGGCGGACGCAGGCCGGCGCGTCAGCTGTCAGCAAAAGGGTTTAGCGGGATGCCTTGCTTTGAGCTGTCCCACTCAGAACAAAGCTGGGGGGTTGCAATTCAGTGGTTTAGGCTGACATCTGTGTAACCCTTCTCGCCGCGAGATACCTGGAATCGGGACCGAGGAAATGGCGAACTCATAAAATTGCAGAAAGAGGACTCCCTGGCTTCGGAATAGTGCGGTTTCCCGAATAAAGCGAAGGCGGTCTTGGACTCAACCCATAGTGATTATTCATGTCTGTATCATACTCTTCATTACACAAAAAGCTTTCACTTACGTTATCATAGGTGATTTGATCTTCACAATAAACCCGATGCGACAATGGATATTATACCTTACAATTTACACAGAATAGAAATTTCTGGGTCATCCGGGAAGGTGGTTTCACAAAGATACACAGCTCTCAAGGGGAATCGGGCATCCTAACTCTGGCTTTTAATGCCATGATCTAGTGCCTGAGAAAGTGCCTGGGGCAGAGTCGATGTACATTGATTCAATACATGGGTTTTGAATGATTCCTAGAACCATGTTCTTTCCACTTTTCTAGAAGGACAATGTCGAAGCTGAAAAAACACATTCAACGGTGCCAATTTACAGGTGAATATTTATGCATTTAAATAATTTGCCCTAATCCTGTCTGTAAACAAGATGAAAGCATCCACAGCCGAAAAGAGTGAAATTGAGGTAATCATGGAGATTACTGCCAGTAGTCTATAACCTGAATCACCCTACCTCGCCCAAATGCCAAGGAAGTCTCTAGAAGCTTGGAGTTTCGTCTGTGTCCTGTTTTTCAACCTGCAGAATACACAGATCTGTTGGTTTGCTCGCTTGCTCTGCCCTTCTCCTCTCTCCTTCCCCCCACCCCCACCCCGGGAAGAGAAATATCCAACACCTTTGACACACAAGGCTTTAAAAAAACAACAAACGAACAAAAAAAGAACCAGCTTTAATTTACATACCACAGAATCCATCCTTAGATGGACTGTAGAATTTTGCTTCTACAATTATTCCCAGTAACTTTTCGGAGTTATGCAACCATCACCTGGTTTAGTCTTTAATCGGAGCTTCTGAAGTTTAAGAACGTTCCCATAATAACCTTTAGCCGTCTCAGATATGCATAACAATAATGGCAAATGATACTAAAATGCAGGCAGTATAGAATTTTCTTTTTCCAAAATTCTGGAGTCCGGGTCATCCAGAACATTCTGCCGCTACATTAAGCTCCGGGACCGGAATCACAGGATCTATAGGACCTCAGATGAAAATGTACCTACACTTCTAGCTCGGGCCACAGGGCTTCTGGCCTGAGGGACCCACAGTAGGCGGGGTCTCATTCCCAAGAAATCTCGGGGACGGGAGGGGTCCCCTAGCGGAGAGCTTCCGGAAAGGGGCCGGGCCTGACTTCCGGAACTTTTCGGACGGAGGCGGAGTCTTCTGCCGAGGGCCGTTCGGCAGAAGGCGGGGCCTACCTCGCATCAGGACCAGTCTGGCTGCACCTGCATCCTTCGCTCAGAGCATCCCTAGAGCATCTTAGGAGGCGACCGCAGCAGGCAACCAGGGGCCCGGCCGTCGCAGGAGGCGTCCGCCAGATACCTCCCCCCCTCCCCTGAGCTAGCGCGCTACCGCGGCGGCCTTGGTGCTGGCCGGGCGTCCCCAGAGTGGGCTGACCACTGAAAAAGCATTTACAGCAATAGCCTCTGATTACGACATGGCTGAGATCACCAATATCCGACCTAGCTTTGGTAAGTAGATTCGGGAAAACTAAGCCTGGGCCAGTGGAAACCGCTGCGAGGCCAGAGGAGCCCAGTGCTGGGAGGGAGCGGAGCCCACACCGGGGCCTCCGAGCGCCAGCCCCGCCAGAATGCGGGCCTGCGGCGGCGAGCGGCGCCTGAACTTGAGCTTCGGGCTGCAGAGCTGGCCAGGCCCGGGACTCGCCGGGGGTCGCGGGTCCCCGCGGCCGCCGAAACCTGTGTGGGCCGCGTCCGCGCGCTGGAGGGGGAGTGGGGGAGGGGTAGCGGGACGCGGACCCCTCCCCCTCGGGGCGCGCAGGGCGGTGCCCCCTGCTCCCCCTCCCACTGCTCCGCGGGCTGCGGGGGAGGGCGGCGGCGGGGGATGGGCGCCAAGATGGCAGCGGGGAGGGGTGCTGGGGGCGCCGGGGGCCGGGGGCGGGGGGCTGGGGGCCGGCCTCGGGGGAGCCGGGGCTGCGGGGGCACGCGCCGGGAGCCGCTTCCCGGCCGGCGGGGTGCGGGGCGCGGGGCCGGCGGCCGCTGAGGGCCCTCGAGCGCGGTTCTGCACCGTAATGGTGGGTCCGTCCGCTGCTACCAAATGGCGCTTGGCGCTGCCGAGCCGGGGATGACGTGATGTCTATTCTGGGCCTCCTGGCAGCGCCCAGACCCCTCTTCCCGGGCCTTTGTTCCCTGTTTGCCTGGCTGGCTTTTCCGAGAGGGGGACTCACCGCGCTGGCGCTGGCGGGGGCGCGGGCCCGGCGGGGGGCGGGGGGAGGGGCGGGAGAGGCCGGGGCCCGGGGGAGGCCGCTTTGTGTACCCGGGAAGGCATTACGTCACCTCGGAGCGGCCGGCCCCCGACCCGGGCCTCCGGGCCTCCGGGCCTCTGGGCTCGGCTGCACGCCCAGGGGCAGAGAGTGGCGTGGAAAATAGGGAGGAAGATGGGAAAAAAAAGCTGGACGCGCAAGTGTTTTCCTCTTTGGGGCTTCCTCCAAAACGGGCCAGGGGTGCAAACTTCCTGAGCCATGCTTTCCTCGTCCAAAAATAAGAGTCGCCCTGCTTCTCCCTCGCGCCTACTCCGGCTTGGATGAGAGTTGCTGCCGGCCCAGGCTTCCTTCCCATCCCGTAAGAGAGCCGGTCCCTCAGACAACCCAGAAGGTTTGAGCCTCCAGACTACAGATTTTAGGGCGGGGCCATAGTCCAACTACAAAATAGCTTTTCTCACTCCCCAGTAAGAGGTTCATGGAAACAGAACCCAATGAGCAACCCCACCTCAGTATCAGAAAGAAGGCATCAGAGCAGGGGAAGTATCCAGGAAGCAGATCACACCCATAAGCTACGGGCTCCCACTGATTCCGAAAGGCTAAATCTTAGTTGTATTTCTTTCTTACACTTCACTATCCACCTCGCCTTCTTTGAGTCCTAAATTTCCAAAATAGGTGTCCCTTTTGTGATCACGTGAGCACTCCAGGATTTTCTTCCTGCTGGTTTGCTTCTTGTGCCTTCTTTCCAACCCATTCTTTTCCCTAATTGCAGTTCCAGATTCCTTGGGAAGTTGGAAGCTATGAAGCATAATGTAGAGGTTTCCTTTAGGAGGAATATTGGCAGAAAAGAGAAAAAATTTTTCAAAGAGAGAGGTGCCTGGGTGGCTCAGTGGGTTAAGCATCCAACTCTTGATTTCATCTCAGATCATGAACCCGGGGCTGTGGGATCGAGCCCCGTGTTAGGCTCAGCACTAGACATGGAGCCTGCTTATGAGTCTCTCTCTCTCTCTCTCTCTCTCTCTCTCTCTCTCTCCCTCTCTCTGTCCTCCCCCCAAAAATAAAAAAGAGAGAGAGTGAGAAAGTAAGTTATTTCAGCCTTTGACATACTCCATTTTATTTCGTCCTTACAGTATTCTCCAGTGTTGGCATTATTGTATATATTTGCCTGATGAGGAAACCGTTTCAGTGAGCTGAAGTAACTTGGCGTAAAGTCAAACGAGCAAGAGTGGCACTAGGATTCAAACCAATGTCCAGTCGATGCCAAAGTCTATTGTCATTTCACTGCGTCACCCCGGCCCGCTTGCCAGGGAAAGGCTGTTTTAGCAAAAAGAGTGTCAACAGCAGGTCTGGCCAAAGGCCGAGAGAGCTGGGCACAGCCTGGACGTGGCTCCCAGGTCTCTAGGCATGTTCAGAGCGTCCTGCGTAGAGAGCTGCCGCTTCCGACTTTCTCGCACCCCATAGAGTCCTTCATTGCAGATGCCTGGGCCCTTGGGAGACGCACCAAGCCAACACTCAATACCCGTGACCTTGGAGGACAAAAGGAGCAAGCGCACAGTCACTGCAATTTACGACTGCTTTAAAACGCTCGCTTCAGCCATTAGTTCCAACCTCCTTTTCCCACCAAGCTTTTGACTAAAGCAAGACAGAGAGTTCCGAGTTTCAGCCTCGCCGATGTTTTCAGGTTCACTGCCTTGGGTGTGGGGGAGAGACGTGGGGGCTGACAGATCCTACAGTGAGGAAGAACATGGGGCCAGAGTTGGAAAGCAGGCAGAGGGGCGCAGCCGGGTAGTCCACGGACGGCCTCATCTGTTGGTCTTCTTTTCCTTCTCTGTCCTCTTGAAGACGGGAATCCTTCCTCTTCTCTCTACCCACCCCACTCCCCTTTCTAACCGCAAACACGGAGGCATTATAAGCGGTAGTGGGTTGTTGCGAGCTCACAGAGTAGATCTGTGGTGGAGCCGAGAGGATCGCCCCGGGGTCCCCAGCCCGGGCCTGCGCGCCTCCCTGTCACATCCTTCTCAAAAATGCACCCGTCCTGTTGGTTGCCTGCTTTTCTCTTCTCGTGGCGACAGCCAGTGTTCACGGTCGTTAATCGGCAGCGAGCAGTCTTCAGGAGCGCTCCTGACTGGTCGTGAGTGGAGAGCCGCGTCTTCACATCGTGCCCGTTTCGGTGACCGTTGAATCCAATCAGTCGGTCAAGCAATTCTTTACTGAGCTCCTGTTAAATGCAAAGACTCGCGGACTCGGAGATGGGCAGGATGTTATTTCCGCCCGCTTCCAAGGAGCTCACCCCCAAGGCTGCCCCCGATTTATGAAACCTGTCACTGACGACTCTTGTTTCACTTAATGTCTAGGAAGGAACACTCTTATTATTGTTTAGTAGAGACAGTGTCACCCTGATTCATCTTGTTAATGGCTTCACTCCTTAGTATTATTTAAAAATGTAGCCTCTTCTCGCCCGATCCCAAGTTTCACAGAATCATGGGATGCTGGAGAAAGAGCTTCAGAGACATTTAGTCCAACCCCCTACTGAAGAAATCTCTTTTAGGATAGGCCTGCCCAGCGGAGATCCAGCCTCCAGAAGTTTTCAGTTGGCGAGTCGCTGCCTTATGAAGCAATCTGGGCCATAGTGAGGCTGAACCAACAATAATTTGACTCTTTTCACCGAGTCAGAATCTGTCTTCCTGTAGCCCGTGTGCACTGGTGCTAGACCTGTCCTCTATTAAAGTCAAATCTGACCTTTCCCATCAAAATGCCTGAAATCAGTGAAGAAAGGTATTATTCCCAGACCCCTCAGCTCCAATCCCTTCGACTTTTCCTTATTTGATCTGCTTTCCGGGGCTTTTACTGTCTTGATTCTCCACAAGGAAGAGGTGGTCTCTGGTGTTGGGGAGGCCAGGGTTGGGATCCCATCACCGCCACTTGCTGCCACGTACAGCAGATTTGGGTCCCCAGGTTCCTCAGTTATAGAGCGAGGATGTTCATGGTACCTATTCAGTGAGGTCACTGATTCAGAGAGAGCTCTGGAGCCGTGCTGGGCAGGGACGCAATAGATGTACACGGAAAAATAGCGGTTTTGTTCTTGTCATTGCTAGACAGAACACTCCATGTATGCTATGACCGGTGCAGGTTAATTATGCTTCCCCCCCAGCCCTGTCATCGGGACGTCATACTCATGGTATAGGTTGGCATTAGCCTAATTATACTTCAGAATAAACAACTAGGTTATTTCTGCTCAGACTTGTCAAGAAAGGTCTCCCATTGTGAATCAACAGATTTTCGAAGGCCGACATAGAATTTTACGTTTATCCCTGATGTACGTAATCATAGGGACTCGTTCCCTTTTTTCCAGTCTCTAGAGGCTGTTTCGAATTCACTAATTCATTTGTTCAATGACTACTTACTATGTGCCGCATGGTTCTAGGGGCCCGGGGACATGGCAGTGAACAAAAGGGACAGTCACCATTATTAATCTTATCTAGATGAATGTTCGTCAGGAGTAGTAAGTGCTAGGAAGAAAAACAAAGCAGAGCGACGGCCATATTCTCTCACTCGGGCCAGCCAGGAAGGGCGCTCCGATAAGGTAAGGTTTAAGCAGAGGCCTGCAGTCAGGGAGGCAGTGAGCCGGGCAGATACCTGTGGAAGGATGTGTCGGGAAGAATCTGGAATATGTTGAAGTCACGTTTATTTCCACAGTCCTCCCTGCCCTGCCCAAGGCTTCCCCTAAAAAGCAATGTGGACAACTAGAGGCCTTATCTAGACCTTTAAGGCCTAAATCCAATTTGGCTTCAGTGACCTTGAAGGGGAAAAGAAACCCCAAACTTGTTAGGGTCCCAGCTTGTGGAAAGGACAAGAGGGGAGAAAGGGACGGAAACAGCCTGTTTCTCTTTAGTTATCTGTTCGTTCAACAATATATACCAAGTACATATTTGCATTTTCAGTGCCGAGGATACAGAAATGAACCCAACGGTCAAAATCCTTGTTCTTGTGAAACTTACTGTCTGGTGAAGACGTATTTATTGTAGTAAAATTATACACTCGCGTGTGCGTCCCCATATATATTATGGGGGTGCAAACACGCGTGTGCTTCGCTGCGTGTGAGACAGATAAGCCCTACAGAGAAGATGATGCGGGGTAGGGCCTGGGGGTGGAGGGGAAGACGGCTGAGCTGCTAAGGAGCGTGGCCAGGGAAGGCCTTGCTGAGGGGGTATCTGAGCCAAGAGCTGGCATTTTCCATGGTCCCTGTTTCTTAGTATTTAAGATACAAGTATCAGGAGCTGGGAGCTGAAATTTAGAATTTTTTTACACTTTTTTTTAACGTTTATTTATTTTTGAGAGACATAACGTTTATTTATTTTTTGAGAGCACGAGCAGGGGAAGGGCAGAGAGAGAGAGGAGACACAGAATCCGCAGCAGGCTCCAGGCTCTGAGCCGTCAGCACAGAGCCCGACGCGGGGCTCGAACTCACAGACTGCGAGATCATGACATGAGCTGAAGTCGGCCGCTTAACCGACTGAGCCCCCCAGGCGCCCCTAGAATATATTTTTAAAATACTCAGATCCAGACTTCTTTTTACCAGTCACCCACTTTTACCACCCTTGAGCGCACTCCCCAAACCACCCAGGGCCAACCCTACATTCTTCCACGCCCGCCGCCCGCCGGTCCGCACAGGCCCACTGCAAACCCTGTGCTGGATGCTGTGGAATATTCTCCCAAAGCCAGACACAGCCTGTGCCCTGGAGTGCTGTGTGACAGTTGAGGGAGAGGCGACTTTATAACACCTACGGGGCGGCTTTATGTGAAACGCAGGTCAGTTGGAGCGACCCGAGTGCTCAAGTGCTGAGAGGTGGCCAGGCAAAGAACGGGGAGTCGGGCGGGGCACTTCCGGGAAGGCTTCCGGGAGAAGCGGAAGACTTTACCAGGTTCGGTGGAACCCAGCCATGGGTTGGTCGGAGAGGATGGCTCGGGGCGTCTCCAGGAGAGGGAGGTTCAGGAGCCCGCATGGGCTGGGTTTGCGCTGCCCGCTCGGTGCCGGATTACCGACAGAGGCACCGAGGGGCTCCGGACGGGGGGGTGGGGGGGGCGGATCGAGGCCCACCTGCCTTGACGCACCTCTGGTCTCCACCTGCAGATGTGTCACCGGTGGTGGCCGGCCTCGTCGGGGCGTCCGTGCTGGTGGTGTGCGTCTCAGTGACCGTCTTCGTGTGGACGTGCTGCCACCAGCGGGCGGAGAAGCAGCACAAGACGCCCCCCTATAAGTTCATCCACATGCTCAAGGGCATCAGCATATACCCAGAGACCCTCAGCAACAAGAAGAAGATCATCAAAGTGCGGAGAGACAAAGACGGCGCCGGGGGGGAAGGGGGGCGTGGGAGCGTGCTGGTGGACGCGGCCGAGGCCGGCCTGCTGGGCCGAGACAAGGGGCCCAGGGGCCCCGGCTCCGCATCTTGTATAGACCAGCTACCCATCAAAGCGGACTACGGGGAAGAACTGAGGAGCCCCGTCGCGAGCCTGACCCCCGGGGAGAGCAAGGCCACTTCGCCGTCGTCTCCGGAGGAGGGCGTCACGCTGGGGTCCCTCACCTTCTCGGTGGACTATAACTTCCCGAAGAAAGCGCTGGTGGTGACAATCCAGGAGGCCCACGGGCTGCCGGTGATGGACGAACAGACCCAGGGCTCGGACCCCTACATCAAGATGACCATCCTCCCGGACAAGCGGCACCGGGTGAAGACGCGGGTGCTGCGCAAGACCCTGGACCCTGTGTTCGACGAGACCTTCACCTTCTACGGCATCCCGTACAGCCAGCTGCAGGACCTGGTGCTCCACTTCCTCGTCCTCAGCTTCGACCGCTTCTCCCGGGATGACGTCATCGGGGAGGTCATGGTGCCCTTGGCCGGCGTGGATCCCAGCACGGGCAAGGCACAGCTGACCAGGGACATCACCAAAAGGAACATCCAGGTGAGGAGGAAGAACGTTGGGGGTGGGGGCGCTGATAGGTTGGGGAGCTGAGAACTCAGGGAACAGATGGGAGGGCAGGGTCCGTGTGGATGGGAAGGAGGGGCCGTCAAGAATCAGAGGGGCCGGAGTGAAAGAGCGGGCCTGTCCAGCCGAGTCTCCCCCAGGAGGCACCTGCGGAGGACAGAGGCCCACCGGTCCTAGACCCTCGTGAGAGCAAGGCTGTGGGGGCCGGTTTCTTCTCCAGGGTCATGTGTGACCTTCCTCCGGTCATTTTGCCCTGTTTCCCTTTCTCAGCCCGGACCCCGGGCGTAAGCAGGATCGCGTGTCTGTGCGTTCACAGCCGTCCCATAAATGGCGCGCGGGGACTCGCTTCACCTCGCCGCCCCTGTCCCGGGCCTCAGCCCCGCCACACGTGCTTGTCCTCGGCGCCCTGTTTGCGCAGCTCGGACATCGGACGGGGGAGTGAGGGCCCCCCTCCTGCCTCCTCCCTGCTGGGCGGCTTTGGCTCCTGGCCTGTAGTTTCAGGGACTCGAGAAACGTGCCCCCACGCCCCCTGTTCGTCTGTTTCTCCCACAACTGGGGGGGGCAGTGTGGTTCTCCATGGGGCGCACCGGCTCCGGCCCGACTGGCTGACCCGGGCCCAGCTCCCCAGCTCCCGGCCGAGTGGCCCGGGTGAGCTCCTGAACTCCCCTCACTTCCTGTTTCCCCGTCTGCGAAGTGGGGCCGATGGTCCGGTCTGTCCTGCAGGGCCGTGAGGGTCAGGCGAGATGACGCGTCTGGCACGTCCTGAGGGCCTTTCACCTTAGTGGAGGCGAGTGCCAGACGGGCAGCATGGCAGGCGCCCTGGAAAGTGTTGGCATTTGAAACGCAGTTTCATTCCCGCTTCCAGATACGGCACGAGTAGTTAATAACAAGGGCTCTGAAGTCGAACCTGAGTTTGAGTCAAATCTCGCCAGCCACCTGACCTCGGGCACGCTGCTTAGCTCCTCCAACCTCCGTTTCCGACAGGAATTAAGCAAGAGGGACATTTGTGTAGTCCCCAGCACACAGTAGGTCTCCAAGAAATCGTGACCACTACTGTTATTGCTGTTATTAGTTCTGTTACCAGTAAGGTTTGGTCCCAGGGAGGTACGTGTGGTTTGCAGAAGTTTGTAGTTTGTTTTAACAAAATAAAGGAAATCAAGGGGCGTGCAGAAGGAGGTGGAAGGTTCAGGAAGGACGTCAGGGCCTTTGAGAACAACTGCTTACCTTCCAGAAAGACCCAGGGCCATAGCTGCCACTCCTCTTCCACCTCTAAGCCCCCCATGGACCCAGCGGGGAGGCAGGAGGCCCACGATTGGACCAAAGAGGCTTGGGGGCCAGTAGAGGCTGGGCGTGCCCCGAGCTCCAGGCCCAGGGTTTACCCGCTAGAGGAGGGCGCGGTCCTCCCTTCTGTACTGTGTCTCAGGCACCTGGCACAGCAGCCGCCTGGCCACGCCACTGCGGGGAGGCCGAGGCTGCCGCGTGTCACACCAGCCTTGCCTCACGGGGGCCAGGAAGCCCAAGCATCTGGGGGAGCGTTAGACGTGTTCCGTCAGGTCGTAACAGCTGGCCCGTGCTGAGACGCGGGGGGACATCCGGGAGCCGAGCCCAGCAGAGGCTCCTGTATCCTGAGGCTGGAGTCAGAAGCTCGGTTAGGAACTGCGGCGGTGACAGGTCTCCAGCCCCCTCCACCCCGTCCCTTCCCCGTCATCTCCTTTCCGCGGGGCCCTGCCGACTCCTCCCCGCTCCCCGGTGCTCCTTCGAGGCTGCCCCAGTGCTCCGCCGCCCGCCTCCGTCAGCGGTCCGCACCGCCCTTCGCCGGGGCCCCAGGCCGCAGCCGCGGCGAAGCCAGCAGCTGGCCGGACTCCCCCAGACGGCTCGTGCCCCTGCGGCCCAAGGCTGAGGGCCGCCGACGGCGCCGTGCCAGGCTGCAGCGGGAAGGGACTGGCCAGGAAGGGGGCTGATCTGGGCCGGGAACAAAGCAGCCTCGAGTCCAGGACACTGGCCAGGGAGCACGGACAATGGGATTCGCTAAAGCGCCTGGGGCTCTTGGCAAGAGCCGCGTTTCTTTCCACTTTGTTAACTCCCTTCAGGAGGGCCGAGCCAGCGCGAGGGTCCTGGGCGGCACCGCCCCGGGGAGGGGCGCAGACGGGATGTGCAGAGCCCTCCGCCCCGCCCCCCCCGCCCCCCCCCCCTGCGCCTGAGCGTGTGTCAGCGGCCAGCGCCTGCGCCCCGGCCCGAGCCACGAGTCCACAGGCCTCCCCACGGGCAGCCTCCAGTATCCCCCCAGAACCCTCCCTGCTGTGGCCGAGAGCCTGCCCTTTCTGGGCGTCCCCTTGGCTCGGCAGTCAGAGCTGCTCTGGACTGTCCCACCCTTTAGAAAGAGCTTTTTCTGGTCCACGGGAGGCAGCCCCTCACCACACGGGGCCCCCTTCCCTTCTCCCTCGCAGCCCCCCGGTGGGGACTGGTGGGAGCTGCGTTTCCCTGGATAAGGCCCCCACCCCCGCTGCGCTTCCTTTCGCAGAAAAATCGCCTCTCGTCCTTCCCTCAACCTCGCGCGGTCCAGTTGGGGACGCCCGGACCGGCTGTCATCTTGACTTCCATTTCACTCGCTCAGGGCCCGCAGCCACCGTTTCTCGGCCTCAGTCCTTGTCTGTGAAGGCTAGCGGATCAGCTCTTAGGAAAAATTAGCCCTTGATTATTAGTGAAAGATCACAGTATAAATTCTATAGTGCCTCAGATCTCTGAATTGGACTCTGGAACTAGCTTTTTTTGGGGAGTGGGGGGAGGGGAGGACAGCTATTCTTGGAACGTTTCATTTGGATAGAAATTATTATTATTCTTTTTTAAGTAAGCTCTATACCCAACGTGGGGCTGGAACTCATGACCCCGAGGTCAAGAGTCTCATGCTCTGCTGACTGAGACAGCCTGCCACCCCTCGGATAAAAATTAAAGTGAATTCCGGGAACAGCACCCCCAAGAGGAGGAGGGGGGCGGCCCAGAGGGGGCTGGGGCGAGAACGGAGGACGGGAAGGAGTCATTGGCAGGCGGATCATGGATCCTGCAGAGCTGTTCCACTCCCCCAAGTTTCTTCGGGTCATTGTTCTCCAGATCCCTCCCCGTCTTTCCTGGGCCACATCTGGTGTTGATGGCCTGGGACAGCGGTCGTGGGAATGACAGGATTCTCGAAATCTCAGACTCCGAAGGAACCTGAGAGGTCATCCCGTCGAGCCAAAAGGGACTGAAAAGAGAGAAGGAAATGAGCCGCGGAGAGAGGGGCCGTGCGCACGTGCTGGGAGAGGAAGGCTGTGGCTGAACATTCGGGCTTTTGTTTCTCTCGTTTTCCCACGACCGATTTGTGCGGAGGGGGCCCTGAGGACCTCTGGCCCCAGTAAAGCTGTGTTGAGGACGAGGGGGGCCACCCGGTGCACAGACTGTGGCGAGGCCGTCGCTCCGGAAGGGGCCCTGCCAATTACAGGGAACAGGCCCTCACCCCGGGATTTCCTTCACCCGCACGTCTTCCCCGCGACCGCCGATCCGTTCCTCCTGCCCGCCGTGGGAGAAAGGAGCCTCTGGGAGCCAAGCCCGCCCGCTCTTCCAGGCATGGACAGGACCCTTCCGCCCCCTGCGCTTCCGCCTGTCTGCCCCCAGCGGGGGTTTCGCCCCACTCGGCCAGGGGGCTGGGAAACAGAGCTCACTCCAAGCCCTTGACAAAGATCCCGTAAGAAAGAACCATTGACGGTGCCACTCGCAGGGGGAATCGGGTGGAAAGAGAAGGGGGGGCACGTGGAATCTGGCCACCGGCGCAGAGGAAGAGTGGCAGTCGGGCGCTGTCGTGGCTGCAGACTTGACTTGGGGTTCATGGAGGCGGGGGGGGGGTGCAGCTGGACGAGGGTGGGGTTCTGCCCAAGTAAGATGACCGAAGGTGAGGGAGGGGGGCTCAGACGGAGCACAGCTGCCTGAGGGGTGATTTTAGGGGAGACCACCGTTAAAAGGGTAACCAGAAGTCGCCCACTTTCCCCAAGAACTAGGGAAGGGGCGTGGGGCTTTAGACAGGGAACAGATGGTTTAAATCCCAGTTGTAACCGAAAAACCTGGAAACTTAAGCTAACTTTACAGCCAGTGCTGTTTGCTTTTTGTTCTCAATGATCAGGTTTCTTTACCTTTTCTTAAGTAGGTTCCATACCCAGAGTGGGGCTCACACTCACGACCCTGAGATCGAGTCGGTCCAGAGACTGTGTGCGTACACCTCGTGTTTAGACACCAGTACTCAAGGCTGTTCCCGACCTAGACCTCACATCTAGGCAACCTCGCTCTGGGGCTCGTGCTCCTGGAAGGACGTGGGGCCCAGGTCACCCACGAGCTCCTCCCGGGTCAGCGCCGCCGCCGGACTCTCCACGACGGCGCAAATGTGCGGTCTCTGCACTGGGACACCTGACGTGTGGCCGGTGTGACTGAGGACCTAAAATTTTAATCTTATTTCATTTCAACGAATTAAAATTTAAATTTAAACGGACGCTTGGAGCTAGTGACTACTGTGTTGGGATAGCTGAGTTCCGAATGTTCCTCTAGAAGGCACTAAATTCTCCTTTTCACGCGGGACCCCTCTCCTGACGGCCTTTGCCCATGCCTAACGGTAAACCTGAGCTTCCGTTCTCTGGCCGGGTGCCGGCTCACGTCAAAAGGAAGCAGCCCCGGGGTATGCTGGTCTGCAGGGACAACCAGCCTGCGATTCTAAGCTGGCCGAGTGGCTTCCTTGGACACAAGCAGAAGCCGAAGACACGTATGTTCTGGAAAAGGAAAAGTGTGAGGCTTCAGTCTCGCAGAGACAAGCCACGGAAATCTTCTGTAAAGTCTGTTCGCTTTTGGACTTCAGTTTCAAAAGCTGGAGGGTGAGTTCAGACCTTAACACGTAACGCTCCGCGAGAGACGTTCGCATCCCTTCCTGGTGTGAAGCGTAGCCCCAGGGGCGTTTCTGAACCAAATATTGTTACAGTTTCATTCCTTGAGGTGAGTTAGGCTTCCGATTAAAGCCCAGAGTTTTAGGTTTCTTTCCTTGGTTTTCACCGACGAGCTAATGAAGTTATTCCCCGCTGTTCGTTCTGCAGGGCACCCCTGAGCAGGTAGTGAGCTTCTCGAGAGCAGGGCTGCCCCGTCCCCATCCAGCCCCAGTCGCCGCCACTGTGCCTTCACCCAGCAGGTGCACGGCACGTTGTATTCGTGCGCGTGTGGCCTGGGTAAGGCTGGGGGTGAGCGTGTGGCCCAGGCTGCTCGGTCTAAGAACTCCTGGAGGAGGCGACGCTTCTTGGGGCTTTGAAGAACATGAGGAAGAAGAGCTGGCAGTGAGGGAGTGATTTTCGTCCCAAATGTACCTCACTGCGTCTAATATTCCCTGAGCCCCACCTCCTTTTGTTCTCTTTCTCCCAGGCCCATCCTCACTTTAAAAAAAGCTAGATACACATTAAATTTTTTAAAAACCTTTAACGAAAATAAAACAAAAAAATTTTTTTAATCATGATTTAAAAAATGAGCTAGAAACAAGAAATTGCCCTCCATCTCCTGAGACACGTCTTGCCCCACGCCCATCCCCGGGTCCCGGCCTCAGCGTCCCCTCCTCAGCCTCGGCGCCGCCTCTGCTCTGTCCGTCTGTCTGTCTGTCTGTCGTCCAGCCTCCACTAGAACAGTAACGGTCTTCATGAATCGTTAACAGCGGCAACAGCTGTGTCACCCCCGTGCTGGCCGGCCACCCTCGGCCTGGGTCCGTGGCAGACTCTGCTGTCTGGTTCTAGGGCCCCATGGCCCTCACCTGACCCACCCCCTAGGTTCCCTCCTCCCGGCACCTCCCCCCACTCTGGAACACAGGGGACCCTCTCAGGCCCCAGTGCCTTCATAGCGGCCGTTCCTGCTGCTCGTCCTGACCGGTCTTGCCACCGACTCACCGTCATAAACTCAGCCCAGAGGTCATCCGGCAGCACTAGGACGGGTCCTGACTGCCCCGAGGAGGGCGTGTGTGTTTGCGTCTGTCTCCTCCGGGCACGGCAAGCTCCTTGGGAGCAAACACCGGATCCTGGGCGCCCGGCTGGCTCAGTCAGTGGAACGTGCAACTCCTCTTGATCTCGGGGTTGTGAGTTCAAGCCCCACCTTGGGCACAGAGACTACTTAAAAGGGGGAAAAAATGGGGAAGTGAAAAAGAAAGAAAGAAAGAAAAAGGACTCGAGTCCTATTAGCTCCAGACCCCCCAGCAGCTGGCATGGAGTAAGTATCCGAATGCTGTTTAAAGTGTCCTTAGAGGGGCGCCTGGACGGCTCAGTCGGTTAAGCTTCCCGCTCTTGGTTTCAGCTCAGGTCATGATCTCACGGTTAATGAGTTCAAGCCCCGCATCAGGCTCCCACTGAGAGTGCAGAGCGGGCTTGGGATTCTCTCTGTCCCTCTTTCTCTGCCCCTCCCCCACTCATGCTGTCTCTGTCTCTCAAAATAAACAAACTTAAAAAAAATTTTTTTAAATGTCCTTGGAGGACTGGAGGGTTTTTTCAAGCTCACGGTGAAGCCTGGGATAAAATTTAAAGAAGGGCACACGCGGACGTGAACGCGGGGGAGGAAGCCAGCGCCCCGACGTGCTTTCACTGAGGCAGGCAGGGCAGGTGTGGACGCTCACCTCGGGAAATGGAGAACAGTCGCCAGAAAGTTCAGGAGCCCGCCCAAAGCCAGGTGGTGAGTAAGTGGCAAAGCTAAGGCTCAAACGCAAGTTTCCTGCCTCCCCCTCCACAGCCTCCAAAACTTCCATCGCAAGAAGCAAATGAGCCCATCGGCGATGCGCTTGCGTCCCCGCCCTGCGCGCCAGCCGCCGGCCGAGTTTAACGTATTTAATGCTCTCGATAACGCCGTGGGGTCGGTGCCGCCGGTATCTTCATCTTTCCGCTGAGGAGACTGACGCCAAGTCTTGTCCCCGGTCACCCAGACAGGCAGCCGCAGCAGGACTTGAATCCGGAGCAGCCTGGCCTCCCAGTCTCCGTGCAGATGACTGTGTTGAGGATCGGGTTATAAGGAGAGCGATTCCAGTCTTCCCTCCCGTTACTGTGGTTACATCCTCGCAGGGCGACCTCCCCCCCCCCCGTGCCCCTCCCCCCTCACCGCCGGGCGGCTCTGCCCCCGCCCCGCCTCCCGCGGGCCCCTCACCTGCTGTCTCCTCTCCACAGAAGTGCATCAGCAGAGGGGAGCTCCAGGTGTCCCTGTCCTACCAGCCCGCGGCGCAGAGGATGACCGTGGTGGTCCTCAAAGCCCGACACCTGCCGAAAATGGACATCACCGGCCTCTCAGGTAGCAGCTGTTTACTCCAGTCCCCTCCCGCCCTTCCCGCGCCCCGCCCCCGCCCGTGGCCCCGAGGCCGCCCACGCTGCAGGCCCCTAGCCCCCTGGGCCTCTGGCCACGCGCTCCCCCGGCGCTCACCTGGGGTGTAGGTTTCCCTGGCGGGGGCGGGGATCCTTCGAGTGGGCAAACGGGGTCTTTGCGTTCGGTGGAGGTCGGGGCCGGAGGGCTGTGCGCGCCAGGCGCGGCGCCCTCGCTCCAGGCGAGACGTCTCCGAAGGACTGGGCTTCCATCGGTCCCGGCGCCTGGGAGAATAAATACCCCTCGGTGTCCTGGGGTTTCTTCAGACCCGACCTGGGGAAGCTGGCCTGTTATGTCCCCGCTCGGCTCCCCGGCCCCCCCCCCCCCCCCCCCCCCCCCCCCCCCGCCGAGGCAGGCAGACCCGTGGAAAGTCAGAGTGCGTCTGGGGCGGGGGGCCACCAGAGAGAGGCCCGTCCGAGCCCCGTGCTCCCGACGCGGCCCCGGCGCCCGCGGGAGAACCGTGTCACGGGCCTGTCTCCCTCTTGTCTTGTCTCTCCGGCGGCCCCAGACCCGTACGTCAAGGTGAACGTCTACTACGGCAGAAAGCGCATCGCCAAGAAGAAAACCCACGTGAAGAAGTGCACTTTGAACCCCGTCTTCAACGAGTCCTTCGTCTACGACGTCCCCCCCGACCTGCTGCCCGGCGTCAGCATTGAGTTTCTGGTCATCGACTTCGACCGCACCACCAAGAACGAGGCGGTGGGGAGGCTGATCCTCGGGGCACACAGCGTCACGGCCGGCGGCGCGGAGCACTGGCGGGAGGTGTGCGAGAGCCCCCGCAAGCCCGTGGCCAAGTGGCACAGCCTGAGCGAGTACTAGTCCCGTCCTCCTCGCCTGAGCCCGGGCCCGGGCGGGGCCGGCGGGGAGAGCCAGGGGGACGCGGACTTCGAGCCTCATTTTAGTTGTAGAAGATTTCTTACAAGAGAAACCCCACAGAGAACGCCCCACGTGACCACAGCGGCAGACCAGTTCTTAGTGGTGATGATTTCTCTCCTTCGCAAGGCACTAGAAATTCTTTGTTTTTTTAACGGGGGAAAACGAGAGGGAAAGGTCTCACCCGTCTATATGTAACAATGTAACCTTATACCTGCATGTCTAATACAAACTGAAGAAATTAGCCTAACTGCCAATATCAAGTTACAGATTTTGATCCATGAAAATTGTGTTTTGTGCCGAATTGTATTTGCTGATTACCTGAAATTGGCCTCTTTTTACCGGGCTTTTCTGGAGAGGCACCGTCTCCCCCCACCTCTGCAGATGAGTAGTTTGCTCCCATGAGCTCTCCCGGCTTCATCTTCCCCGTGGTCTCTGACACCTCTGCTCTTTGGCCGAGCCCGAGGTCCAGAGGTCCGCAGCAGGCCAGGAAACAGGCCGAGTGGACGAGGCAGGGTTTGCAGGGGGAGGAGGACGCGAGGCACGGGGTGGCTGTGCCAGCGTTCCCGCGGGGAGGGGGCAGGGGCAGCCTCTGACCGATTTGCGATGAAGCCACACGAACACGGCAGACTCACCAGGTAGAATTCGGGTTTACGGGACTAGGGGACTTCTCTGGAGGGAGCTTTGGAGACTTCAGATCCGGCTCTCGGGTGGCACCGGTGGGCTCGTGCGGCCGGTCCCGGACGCGGTTTGTGGGTTGGGCAAAACAGAGGTGACCGTCACCCCCTTGCAGCTACGCCAGCAAGTGACAGCCATTTGTTGGTTTGAAGGATGAACTGGCCTTTGTTTTTCCAGAAATGCTCACTGCAGGGAAGCTGTAGTCTTCTCGGGTAGCTTAGAGGAGGTCGGCTTTGCTTCGTAAGGAAAAGGGCCTTTGGAAATTGTTGATCCTTAAAACTTTTCAACCGTGGCTCTTAAAAATAACGAAATAAGTCAATGTGAGTTAATGCGTGACCAAGGTAACCTGGATTCTTCTATAACATCCCGCCCCCCCTAACAGTGCTAAGTTGTTGGAATCCCCAGGTCAAACCCCGGTGAAGGCAGGGGAGGGGACGGGGCAGCCCAGGTTGGCAGGGAGCCAGCATCCTGCCGGGATTCAAACTCAGGTCCTGACTCCCGGGGGGCCCTGGCTCTGACGCTGAGGCCTCCCAGGGGGCAGACACCTGGTCCCCTGGTGGCAGCCGAGCGCGCGTGGGCGGCAGACCTGTCCTCCGGCCCACGGCCGGGCCCACACAGGCAGCAGCCGGAACCCGGGCCTGAAAGGACCGCCGAGGCAGGTCCGCCCCCGACAAGGGCATCCCTGCCCTCGCTGAGGAGCCGGGTGTCCACGGACAGGGTGGCTGTGCAGCCTCCGACCTTCCGAACCCGAGCTCTTGTGGGTTTAAAACCAGTCTGCGCCCCCGAGTCCTTGGGTCATTCTTCCTAAAGCCTGGGTTCAGTGCCGAGCAGGCCCCGAGCCCACGCCGCCAGCCCCACCCGCATCCGGCCCGGCGCGGTGTCCGCCCAGCGGTCGCCAGCCTGTGCCCCGTGGAGTGTAAATACTGTATCATACGTAGAAGAAAATAATTTTTGTTTTCTAAAAATGCATTTTGAGATAGTTTAACGTAAATTGGACAGGAGCGCCCTGAAGCCCCATTAGGAAAAATCTAAATGCTTTCTCTTCATCGCCTTAATGTCCGAAGATCAGAAACCGTGAGCACCCCGCTCGTGTCCTTCGAGAAGCAATGCGAAGCCGCGGGCGAGCCGGCCTGGCCTTCCTCCGCTGAGCGAGCCTGTAGCTCCTCCTGCCGTGTCCTTTTTCCCCCGCCTCCAGGCGGCTTTCCTCCCTCATTCTTCCGGGCTGTTGAGCAGTGGGTGGCGAGGTGACAGGGCGGGGACCGGTAGTTCTGGAGCCAGGAGTGGCCTCCGCAGAGGCAGACAGCGCAGGGCTCCTCCCTCCTACCTCACGCCTGATCCATCCTGCCCTTGGCTTTGCTGTCCCAAAGTTGCCTAGCTGCCTTCGGCTTTCACCCGTGTCCCTCCCAGAGCTGCCTGCGGAGCGCGGGGGAGCGGCGCGTCCTCAGAGTCAGTTGAAAGACAAGAGAGTGGCACCCTAGCTTTTGCACGACGCACTCGTGGTCGGGAGCGGGTTAGGGAACGGTCACTTCGGATTTTCCAAGAGTCAGTCCTTCTCTGCTGATACCTTGATTCCTTTGGGAAGACCAGAGTTTTTCTTAAAAACAAAAGTCCCTTTATGAGTTACTCCTTCATTCAGTCCCTAGTGGGGTACAGCCACGAGGTACGTGTCCACGACATGCCCTCGGTATGGGAACAGAGAGAACGGGTGTGTGGCACAGGAGCGGCTTGCTCAGGAGAGGGAACAGTACAAGTCCTTTTTCTTGGAAGGCTTTTATCATGGCCGCGACGGTGACATCGCCCTCGCCGTGATTCCCCCTCCGACGTGGCCGTCTTTCTTTACCTTGTGTCTTCTCTTGTAAAAATGAAACTCAGACTAAATGTGTCAAATTTAAAAAGAAAACAAAAAAGAAAAAAAAAAAAAAACCCGGGGAGAGCCTCCCTGCGTTGTGTGACGCTGCATACCGCTGACGCTAGCCTACAGTGTGTAACGCTGTCTCGTACGTGGACTTTGTGAACGCACCGCGCAAGCGCAAAATAAAGACTGACTCACATTAAACACGCACCTGGTTTCTTGGGAGCCGGGTGGCGGGGGGTGAGGCTCGTCCTCGGGCCCCGGGACGTTCCAGGGTGGGCCCAGCGGCACCTGACTCGTGGTCATCTGGAGCACTGTTAGAAAATGCAGATTCCGGGGGGGGGTGCGGGGGGGCGCCCGGCCGGCTCCGTCCGGGAGCCTGCGAGGAAGTCTGCTCTCGGGGTCGTGAGTTCAAGCCCCACGCTGGGTGCAGAGCTTACTTATAGAAAACAGGCCCCTGGGGGGCTCAGCGAGTCGGGCGTCCGAATTCGGCGCAGGTCATGATCTTGTGGTTCACAGGTTCGAGCCCCGCGTCAGGCTGTGTGCTGACAGCTGGGAGCCTGGAGCCCGCTTCGGATTCTGTGTCTCCCTCGCTCTCTGCCCCTCCCCCACTCATATTCTGTTTCTGTCTCAAAAATAAACATATTTTTTTATTTAAAAGAAAGAAAAAAAATGCAGATTCCAGACCCCAGCCCTAAAGTCCTCTTTGTCTAGTGCTTCTGTTTTCCTCTCAAAATGTCATCCCCGAGACCACAACCACCAGGAGGGAGGTAAGGGCTCCGATGCTAATTAGCCCGTGCCTGCAACTGGAAATATTTATACCCCTGAGGACGTGTACCCCCAAAGCAACACCCAGAGGGCTGATCCTGCTCTCGCCGGCATCCATCTCAGCGAGCACCTGTCCTCAAGCGCTGGGGCGACAAGAGGCCTGTCCCCGGGCGGCTTCGGCCGCGGACCAGCTGTCACCAGAGCACAAGCACACACGTCATTACAGACCGAGACACGCTCTGAAAGAAACGAGGCTCATGCACCCCCTCGCACACCCCTGCGGCTGCCCCGAGGACCCCCCCCCCCACACCCTGAGTGAAGGGCGTGCCTTCCCTGCCGCCTGCTGTGTGGAAACTGCCTGCCTGTGTGAACGTGCTGGAGGCCCGAGAGGAGACCCCTCTCACAGCGCCGGCGAGGGGACTAAAACCGTTTTTATTTTATCGCTTTTTTTAGGTTTATTTATTTTGAGAGAGAGAGAGAGAGAGAGAGAGAGTGTGTGTGTGTGTGTGAGATGGGGGAGGGACAGAGACAGAAGGAGACAGAGAGTCCCGAGCAGGCTCCGAGCCATCAGCACAGAGCCCGACTTGGGGCTCGAACTCCCGAACCGCGAGATCATGACCTGAGCCGAAACCAAGAGTCAGATGCTCAACCAACTGAGCCACCCAGGTGTTGAAAACATTTTTAAACGACAAAGTAGTATTATGGGCATGTTATGCAAAAATTGGAAAACAGAGAAAAGGAAAACAAAATTGGTTAAGATCCCCGAAACTCCCTAACCAATCTGTCCTCTGCTCTTATTTCCCCTGCGTTTCGTTCCTGATGTGTCACACAGGGTCACTGCAGAAACCACGTAAGGGGCTCCTGGGCGGCTCAGTCGGTCGAGCACCGACTCTTGACCTCGGTTTAGGCCTCGATCTCAGGGTCGTGCGTCCGAGCCCCACACTGGGCTGCACGCGGAGCATGAAGCCCACTTAAAAAGAAAAAACAAAACCTGGAGGCACCTGGGCGGCTCAGTGGGTTGAGTGTCCGACTACAGTTCGTGGGTCTGAGCCCCACCTCGGGCTTGCTGCTGTCGGCAGAGCCTGCTTCAGAGTCTCTGTTCCTCCCGCTCTCCACCCCTCCCCCCCATTCACACTCTCAAAAATAAACATTAAAAAATAAAATGAAAGAAAAGAATTGAACTACCTTATGATGGCAATCACGGCACATACATCATTTTGCATATTTTTTTCTAGGTGGTAAGTCTGGAAAAAAAACGCGATAACGGAACAACAATGGTCAGAGGATCTTGGCACAAAGGATGCTTTGTCTACGATGGACAGGAAACCCAATTCAAATTGCTTAAACAGTACGAACTCGTCCAGGCTCACCTAACCGGAAGCCCGCAGGCGGGGCAGGCTTCCGGGGGACTCGGGCTGGCGAAAGGTCACTGACACCACGAGGGACGCGGGCGCTTTCTGTGGGCTCACTCTGACATTCAATGTCAGCTTAATCCCGAAGATTTCAGGACCGTCCTCGCCCGCTGGCAGGGGTGAGCGGGGACTCCTCCAGAGCCTCTTCCGGAAAAATAAGGTGAACCATCCCCAGAAACCTCCAGCTCTTCTCTCCTCTGATCTCGCTGGTCCCAAGGGTGTCACACAGTCATTGCTGAGCCCATCAGGCAGGGAGGATGGGAAGGCCTTCAGGGCTACCCTGGAACCGAGCGTGGGAAACGGGTGGGTTCTTACATAAAGTGTCATTTTCCGTGGAAGGAGGGGTGGGTGCCGGCGGGCAGTGGAGAGCACCACACGGTTTTCTGTGCGACACTACCTCTCCGTTCCAAGTACTTTCCCCCGGGACCTTCTAACGGAGTCTCAGAGAAGAGCCGCCGGCCTCACCCACCTTGCACACCATGTGGTGTGACAAGACAAACGGCCTAGGCTTGGGGACCCCTTTAAATAATTCAAGAGCAACACCGGTTCAGTCACGGAGCATAATTTTCCAGGAAACTGAAAACCTCTTTTTTTTTTTTTAAGTTTATTTAAGTCATCTCCGCGCCCAACATGGGGCTCAAACTCACACCCCTGAGACCGAGTCGCCGGCTCCCGTGACGGAGCCCGCCCGCCGGGCGCCCTGAAACCGCACGTCTGCATGGCTGACACTCACACCGAATCAGTCTTCTTGGGCACTTTTCCAAGTTGCCATTTAACTTCACCAAGAAACTGGGACTCCCTGCACCTCCCCTTACCCCTCATTCTCCGCGTCTCTCACGTGAGATTCTGCACGTTAGAGTCAGAGGTGCCTGGGAGCACGTGGCTGGCTCAGTGAGCGTGCGACTCTTGATCTCAGGGTCGGGGTTCAAGCCCCGCGCTGGGCGTGGAGCCTCACTAAACCGGACAAAGAAAGCCCAGAGGGGCCTGAAGAACAGAACTGAGCTGCCAAGACTCTGTGCTGCTTATTCACCGAATTCCCAGCGATGCCCCAATGCGTCCAGCAGGTGCTCCATAAAGGTTTGCAGCACGAAGGAAGACAGGCGGGGGACAAAATACCTTCGAGGAGGCAGACCTAAAACAAACACAGAAAGTCTGTGCCTTGTCCTACTTCCTACTGAGTTGGGAGTTTCAAAAGAAGTTTGGTCGAAAGCGGAGGCTTGTTTTTGTTAGCTTTCTGGGAGGCCTTTCTGGGAGGCGGTGGCGGCTGCGGTGGGTGTGAGTTGCAGCCACACTCACGTCTTCTCCTGGGGGCGTCTGAGGATCTGAGAGTAACAGCACCGTGGTGTTTCCGACGGGACCGAGCAACCCTGACGTGCACGCACGCCTTCCCGGCCAGCCGACTTGACAGAATTTACATCCGATCACACTGGTCTTGGGCACGTATTCGGACTCCCCTTCATACAAAGCACTCCGTGTGCAAGGGCAGTAGGGGAAGGGGGAAGCCTTGGTGGGGGGGGGGGGTAGTTCTGAAGCTGCAGATTCTCTCCTGGCTCCGAGCAAGCCGCACTGAACTAGCACTGACTAGCTCTGGGAAGGGCAGGAAATGACACGCCCTCTCTCCCGAGCAGCTTTGTTCAAAAAACTGGGTGACTTAATGATAGGATCGTGTGTGCTGAGTTTTTGAAAGCAAGGACTATTAGACAAAGCTGAAGCATTTCAGTAATTTTGTCTCAAGGCCAACTCGTGTTTAAAAGTCAGTCGGGAATTTCGGCACGCCCCAGTCCTTCGTGCCGTCCAGTGGCGTCCCAGTGGCGTCCTTCGTCGCGAGGTAGGAGTTCGCTCTTCTTGCTCGTCCCCCCGCCGCAGCCCTGGTCGCCTCGCTGTGAACTTCTTGTCTTCTTACTGCCGCTCCGGCGCTCCCCAGCCCCACACCCACCCGGACAGAGCCAGGGCCCCTCCCCGCACCTGCGGACGGGCCCCCGTCCCTGCTTCGCGCGGTCCTCCCGCGCTGGCCCCGGGCTCTCCGAATCTAGGAAAGCCTGTGCGGCGGCCACCAGAATCACCGGGGGAGGGTTTTGTCTTCATACAGGTTCCCTGGTCCTCTCGGAGAGCCAGCACCTCCGGAGGGTAAGCCGAGAAAACGAGGGAAAAAAAAAAAAAAAGAACAGGCCTTAGCGGTCTCTGCTCCAGCAGGCAGGTACCTGGGGGCGTCCCGCCCCGTGGGGTCCCACCATGTACCGCCCCCCACGGGGCAGCCCCGGCTCTGACCCGGAGCTGGCTTAGCTCCCCTCCCCAGCTCTCCAGGCCCGCACTGGAGCTGTCCCCCGCACAGGAGTCTTAACTTCTCTGTTGTTCTAAGTCACACCTTTCCCCTCTCTGAGGAGTCTTCGTCGACCTGACAATTTAATCCAGATCTTTCAACGTTTTCTTTCCATTAGTCGATGTAACGTGGCTTTATGTTGCCTACGTACTGCCTTGCCAGTCAGTCGAACCCTCCTGGGGGCAGAAGTCTTGAGTTAGTTCACGGACCCGTTTCAGCCTAAAGCGGCCAGCCATGCCCCGGCTCTGACCGTCTGGACGGTCAGGCCAACGGGTCCGCTAGGCTCTACGCACAGGTCCACGCGCGCGTGCCGTCCGCCGCCCGGCTGCACTGCCCTAAAACCTACAGTCCATCCTGTCCTCCGGACCGTCCTTGGTCCTCTGCGCCGGACCAGCAGCGAGGTGACAGAGGGCCACGTGCCTTCCGCGGACACGAGCGGCCGCAGCTCCGGCTTTCCTCACGGAGGCGGCTGCGACCTAGCCCCCCCGGGACGGCACGCCACTGACACGCAGGCGACCAGTGAAGCCAGGGAGAACGGCAAGGCTCATCTTCCAACTTTCACCGAAGGAAACCGGTCACAACTGAGTAAAATACAAATACGGTCGCCACTTGCTTCTTTTATTCTAGTTTATGCCATGCCTAATTATTCAACACAACTCTGAGTGCGGAGAAGAGAAAGACAAAATATCTCAGTGCGAGAGCGATGAGAGGCATCTGAGGACAGGGCGAGCGACCTCCTTAGAGAACTCGGGCCTCTGGCCACTTCCCTGGGCAGCCCCGCCCCCTACGCTTCGCTCCCCGCCGAGCTGACGAGGGACCGAGGGACCGATGAAGCCCGGCTCCAATACGCACTTTGATCTGAAGCAGAACAATCCGGGATTACCGGAAATCCAACATTTCCCAGAATGAACCGTCTCGTAAAGCCCAGTGCTGGTCAGTGTCGACACGGACTCCTAAAAAGGTAAGACTTCGAATTTCTCTGTCACCGTTCTCTTACCCTTCTCAGGAAGTTTGGAAAAGGAGCAATACTACCAATTATTTGCCAGGAGCTTCCTAAATTTATTTATTTATATATATGTATACATATATTTGTTTAATATTTTATTTTATATAATTACCATATACATTATTTCTGTATATTTATTTAATATTAACTAAATTTTAAGTCTATACATATTTAAAAGTACGTATATATATATATATATTTTTTTCTTTTTTCTTTTCTTTTTAAAGAAAACAAGCACTAGGGGCTCCTGGATGGCTCAGCCAGGTAAGTGTCCAACTTCAGCTCAGTTCATGATGTCACGATGCGTGTGTTCGAGCCCCGCATCAGGCCCCACGCTGACAGCACAGAGCCTGCTTGGGATTCTCTCTCCCTCTCTCTCTGCCACTCCCCTACTTGCACTCTCTCTCTAAAAAAATAACTTAAAAAAAATAAGCAACAAACACTAGGAAAATCAGAGATCACCCCTCTCTGGTCTCCACTATTCCAGCCAGGTTAAATTCGACCTCTCCTCACTTGCCTCCTCCCCGTTAGCTCTCGGTCCCACCGCTCGGCCCAGCCACCCTCCTCCCTTCCCTCTCTGAATTCCTGTCACGTTCCCAGCTTGAAGCGCTACTGCTGTAACATCTAGTTGTGGATGCAGATTTTATCAAGGTCAAGAGCGGGGAGATCTTCTATCCCTTCAAACCCCGCACAGTCTCCCACAGAGCCGAGTGCAGAGAGGGGGCCCACGGACAGCGTGACCTCACCGCCTAACCTAGCGGAGGTCGGTGTAGAAGCTCGAATACCGCGCCCTCCATGCCTCCGTGTCAACAGTGGACCCCACTGACGGCTACTGACCTGCTCGACACAACGCAAGTCCTGAGGACACAAAAACACATGCTTTAACGTCCCGACTAAGTCCTCCACAAACGCTGATGCCCACTGGCAGAGTGGGGACGAAAGCCATGCCCTGCGTGCACAGCTGTTACTCCTCCCAGGCTCACGTGTAGTTCACACTCGAAACAACCTGAACCCTCTGGCAGGTGGCAAACACGCCAGTTTCCGGCCTGTTTTCCCATCCCCCACTGCTCCACCTCTCTCTGGATCCGCTGGGGCCTCGGCAGGGTCCCTCAGGCACCTGCCCCTCCCCCAGTGGTGGCGGTTCACTCTGAACCCTCTCAAAGCCGTCCAATGGCATGGCCAAACACCAAGCAACCCCAAGTGCCCCAGCCTGCGGGAGCCAGGACAGGGGACAGTGCCGGGGGGGGGGGGGGGGGGGGGCCGGGGGGGGGGGCTGGAGTCCAGAGTCCCGTAGAAGCGGGATCCCACTCGCTGTCGCCCGGGGCTCCTCAGCAGCCGGACCACGGCGCCTCACCTCCCGCCAGCCCCTCGCCCCCTCACATATGCCGAGGTGATCTCCCCGAAGGAAGGGGCGCCCCACGGCATGCACTCACATTTTTTCGAATCTGTATTTTCCAGAACATAAAATCTCATGGTATTAGACCTTAAAATGCCCTTGTGCAATAATTCCAAGCATCTGACCCACACACAGGTAAGTAAAGGAGAAGCCCAACGAGTTGTTTGAAAGTTCTATATTGTGTCATATAAACGGTCTTCATACACAGGAGCACGAGTGAGAGACTGCGGTCTTCCTCCCCGCCCCCCAACCCCCCGCCCCCCAACCCCAACCATCACAGCAGGCTGATTCTTGCTAACATTTGATCAAGTTAAAATATATCCCTTCTGGACACTAGCTTCTAAATCTTGCGACTTAATCTGGCCCGGGCACGGACAGTTCCAGCGCTTCTACGCTTGTCCCTGAATGTTTCTCTCTTCAAAGTTCTCCAATGTTTCTCTACAGGCAGCAACTGACTGTAATGCCCTCAAAGTGGATAAACCTGACTCTTCAGAGCTTATAAATTACATACACTGAGATCACTAAGAACGGAGCTGTTACCTACACACAAGACACCCTCTCGAACTATTTAGCACCATGACTAGAATTCCCAATACTAATGGGCGAATCAACCCGATGATCGAACACACGACAGGGACAGTCTGAAAAAGACACACTTGTTTTTCTCCTAGACAACACGAATCCCCTCCTCTCTCACAGATCATTCTTTCCGGCCATGTTCTCTGCTGCCTTGAACGTCCTGAAGAATTACACAGCTGTCGAGCGCCTGCTTGACGCGGATTTCGGTTCCCGAGGGCGTTAGTAATGCGAGGCTAAGGCCTCAGCGGAAGCGGCTCGAGCTCACTCGCACGTGGGAAACGCCGGCACGAGACATCGCACTGCATCCCTCCTCTACCTTCGCGCTTTGCTAAAGTGCTAGTTCCTGCAAGGTTTCCGTCCTGCGCAGATTCAAATTCTGGGTCTCTCCCTTTCGGATGGCTTGAGTACCATAAAACGTAATTTATTTGGTTTCAAAAGGGACCCTACTTAGCCAGAAAAGTTGCAACCATCGCCCTTCTTTAACCCCAGAACCTGTGCTCCTCAGAGTAGGAGGAAAAACACAGCCACCCCGCCTTTCTGCCTGTCATGAAAGTGGAAAACAGTTGAGCTGAGATGTGCACTTTTTAAGAGGCGCTACACGATCCTGCTGAGAGTTTAAAATGGTCACAAACACTGCTTCGGCGACGTGTAACGTCCAACGTATGCTACGTCATTCTCAGCACTTCTGCACTTAATCTCCACACACAGGAAGTCCAGGTATCAAAACAATCCTGATTCTAAAACAAAGACCTCACCACCAGTACTTAAAGCCGGCCCATCTCAGGACGTCTGTCTCCCAGCTATGTGCAAGCACCGAGGTGGTATTCTCGTCGGCTAAGTTTCGTCAAGGCTCAGACAACCCTGAGGTGAGCTCAACAAGGTCCCTGGAAAGAAGTCTTCAAGGAGACACCGGCACACGGAGTTTTCTAAAGCTTCACGACCGGCTCGTCAGCACAGAGACACGCAGGCCTTCCCAGAGCGTGGAGTCTGGTGGCCGTCGGTGCCGAGGAGGCACGCGCGACTGGACTCCAACTCCCGAGGCGCCTTCCGTGCGGACGACACAGGGAGTCTGACGGAGGACCTACAGCCCACGCGGCCGGGCCCCGCTCTCCTCGGGAGCACAGGGGAGCGCGGGGTGGGCATCTCTGGGGAGAAAATAAACCTGCACGAGGCAATGGCGGTCCCAACCAAGGGCCTGAGCAAGAGCTCGGTGATCCAGAAGGGTTCCCGCGGCAGGCACGCTGACGGTAACCAAAGGCTAAACCCTGAAAGGAAGATCAAAACAGCTTCCCAGAAGAAACCTTCCTACATTGCACTTGCTTGTCTGCCCTCGGCGACCTCCGTGCATCCGGGTCCGGTGTGCGCTTCTCGGGAAAACCAGGCCCGCGTTGGGAACAGAGCGTGACGTCCCCCGGCCGCCTCCAGAGCCCGGCTCCCCTGGCCTCACCAGTCCCTGATCTGCGCCAGGAGGCGGCTCCACAGCTCCTGGCTGAACTGTACCACTGACCTCCCTACCAGCTTCTCGCTGTGTGTCCAGGAAGCACAGGAGAACAGAAGGAAGGGAGGCCTTTCCCCGAGAAGGTCCCAGGAAGCCCAAGGAGAAAAGAACACGGAGGAGCCCACAGCGGGAAGCCCCTCTTGCGGGCTCAGTCCAACACGCGTGGTGCTTCCCCCGGGGTATACACAATCAACACTAATGAACTAATATCAGGAACAGAACCCAAAGCATCGGTAGATCAAATTCTAATGTGACGATTTAAAAGTAGACAGTGCTCCCCTGGGTTAATAAGTCAGAATTAGCTAGAAGACAGTGTTCTAAACACCACGTCACAGAAAGCTCCCACCAGGCACGTCCCCTTCATCGGTTACATTTACAGCAACGGTCATAACAGGAGGAAGAGCGAGCACCGTGCTCACTAAGCGGCTCACTGGACTGCTCTGAGGAGGCCCCGCAGGTCACGGATGGACGCCTCGCGGCCTCCCTTCAGGTTACGGAGTCTTTCTTCTTCCGGAACGGTGGTCTGAGCCTCTTCCACACACTGGCTTTGGGTTTAGACTTTTTCTCCATGGCCAGCACTGCCTCCTTTTCTCTCCTGCGGATCTCCCGCACGAGGGCGTGGAATACATCATCGATGTAGTAGCGGTACGCGGCAGAGGTCTCAAAGAAGGGACAGCTGAATTCTCGGGCCAAAGCCAGTCCTTCTTCCTTGGTGACCTTTAAAAACGTAAACACGAGAAAAGGTATAGTGGTAACCACGGACAACAATCATCACTGCCCCCAAAAGTGCAAAGTGAAGGGGCTGACAGGGAGAGAGCTCCTCGGCCCCGGACGTATTCAGGAAGAAGTCGGCGGGAGAGCGGGGCTCTCAGATTCCTTCTGCTCTCCAACTGCGGGATTCCATTTCTAACCTACTTTGACAAGAACTTTTTAGAACAGAGAGAAATTACAGATACCAAGTACGCAATTTTAATTTCCTTAAACTATAATATATCCAAAATCGAGATACCCAATTAGGGACAGACCGTAATTTCTCCTAGGACTGAACATTCGGACTTTTGCTTTTTGCTACCATAAACAGCCTAGCGATGAACATTTTACACATAAATTCCTGAACAGATTTTTCAGGCGGCATCGACGCAGATGCACTATCAACTTATCCACCACCCATCTTCTTCCGAAAAGCCTGCACCGCTCCGCTGCTTCCAGCAGGGGTCACGAGGTGCCTGCCCACTACCCGTTCAACTTGACACCAGGCAGCGAGACGTCCAGCGTTGCTGGTGACTTGAGGACGAAGCGCACTGCTTGCTCCAAAATCCTCTCCAATTCTTACTCTCCCCCTCCGGAGCTCATCGTCCTCACCGCCAGGAAGCAGATCTCAAAATCTAACCTACATTTGTCCTGTTGCAACATCGATAGGTAATTCATTTCCTAAGGTTTTCGGAAATGAACGTTCCATGATCCTTCGCTTAACGTATATTCTATTTGTCATCGGATTACCATCCTGCGGATTTTATCCTGTAAACAGATTCCTCAAATTCAGATTTTATCCAAACTGCAAATTAGGACATACAGAGAAATTTCCAAGGTTAGAGAGAAGCTAATCTTAGATTTTTATCTTAAGGCGAAGGAATCCGTAACAGTGAAACAACAATGACCAATCTCCCAAGACTGCAGACTGCACTTCCGCTCTCTCCTCACCTGTCGCAGCTGCTTCAGGTCAGACTTGTTTCCCACCAGAACCACAGGTGTGTCGTCAGTGCGTCGGACTCGGTAAATAAGCTGCTTAAACTCCCGAACTTCATGGAAACTTCGACGGTCGGTGATGGAGTAACAGATGATAAAGCCTTCTCCGGCCCTCATATACTGATCCCGCATGGCCGTGAACTCTGCCTAGAGGGAAACAGGGTCACTGCTGTGCTGGTGCCACTGAGACTACATCTGTGTCAGCTATTCCTTCAGATTCAGGAAGACACACATCCGTTACCTGCTATCCTGAGTCAGAGCGCATGAAAAACCAAAAGAGACGAACTGGTGACCTTCTCTGTGAAAGCCTTCCCCTCCCCTTGGCTAGAGTGGAAACACCTTTACGCACAGAACCCTGAGGTCTAGTACCTGTCCGGCCGTATCCAAAATGTCCAGGTTGGCAGGCTCGTCGTCAATGCGGATCCGGATTTTATAAGCGTCTTCTACAGGAGGGAAGAAAGGCGCGCTATGAACCCACAAACACAGAAATACGGGACCTGATTTTAACTTTTTCCTTTTTGAGTAATCTCTAAGCCCAGCGTGGGGCTTGAACTAAAACTAACGAACCGGAGATCAAGAGTCAAATGCTCTACCAACTGAGCCACCCCAGTGCCCCACACCTTTATTTTAAAATTCATCTTACGGAGGGGCGCCTGGGCGGCTCAGTCAGTTAAGTGTCCGGCTTCGGCTCAAGTCATGATCTCACGGTTCAGGAGTTCGAGCCCGGAGCAGGGTCACTGCTGTCAGCGCAGAGGATCCTGTCTCCTCTCTCTGCCGGTCCCCGGCTTGCATGCGTGCATACGCACGTGCTCGCTCGCGCTCTCCCTCCCTCCCTCCCTCCCTCCCTCTCTCTCTCTCTCTCTCTCTCGAAAGTAAACGAACATTTCAAAATTTGTCTTCCAGAGAATTAGATTCACCCAAGTTCTCTAAGTGCCCAGATTTCCTCAGGAAACATGATAAATCCATTAAGATACGTAAACTGGGTCTTCAACTGAAGTGTTTCATGTTTTCTTTTCACCTAAGCGATGACATAAGTTTATTCGTTGCTTAAGTTTATAAGATCTCACCTATGATCCTAAGCAAAAAAAGGATACTGTCTTTTTAAAAAACATTAGGCTCGAAAAGTAACTTTACTGATCTGTTAAATAACGTCAGATGTCAAGCATTATCCTAAGTAACCTGTACACTTAACTCATTCGACAGCAGCGACAATCCGACTGTGACAGACGTGCCAGTAATCCACAGCAGGCGCTGCGGTCTCTACTTTATAAAGAAAATTAAATCCTAAAACACTGAAAGTCTTACCCATATTACATAGTTACACTTGACTAAATGCTATGGTTTCTCTTCCTTGTAAACGCAAACAAAAAAGAAAAACCATTATTTTTTTCTAGATAATCCATATTGTCATCTCTCCTCTATGAAACCAAATTTCTCGTTGCACATTATTATATCAACTTTGGAAAATACAATTTTAAAAAATCTACTCAATATTTCTATCATTCAAATAACTGCCACGTACCCCCCACTGTATTTCCACACTTCTTCTTGTACCCCTGCTTCTGACTCTTCTTCAAAGATAAAGAGCCCACTATCGACATTTAAATAAATAAGCAAAACTCTAAAGGAAAAAGAGGTACCACGAGCACATCACCTGTGGTGGCGTAAACGCAGCTCCGATATTTCGGCTGCACGCGGACACGTACGTGCGTGCGTGCATGCGTGCGTGCGGCACACACAGGCACAGACGCCTGCATGTGTCCTGGGGAAAAGGAAAGCTTTTCTTCTTAGAGCCAGCAGCCAAAGTTTGAAACAAAACCCTCTAATACATAAATTCGAGGAGAGCAAGGGTCAAATCTTTTTGCTCCCCACCACACCTCTAGGCCCATTACAGCGCTTGGCACATAACAGACACTCAAGAAACATAGTCAGTATTTGCTGTTGAATCAGGTAATACCGTCAGGAGAGCAGCTGACTGGGGAAAAAAATTGATTGAAAAAATTAAGTCTTTTGGGGCGCCTGGGTGGCTCAGTCGGTTAAGCATCGACTTTGACTCAGGTCATGATCTCACCATTCATGGGTTTGAGCCCCGGGCTGGGCTGTGTCGTCGGTCTCTGTGCTGACAGCTCGGAGCCTGGAGCCTGCTTCAGATTCTGTGTCTCCCTCTTTCTGCCCCTCCCACCCTCGCACTCGGTCTCTCTCAAAAATAAATGCTTAGAAAAAACATAAAGAAAAGAACCAGGGCGCCTGGGTGGCTCAGTCAGCTAAGCGTCCACTCCTAATTTCAGCTTGGGTCACAGTCTCACGGTTTATAGTCGGAGCCCCAAGTCGGCTGTGCACTGACAGTGCGGTGCCTGCTTGGGAGTCTCTCTCTGCCCCTCCCCCGCTTGCTATCTCTCTCTCAAAATAAATAAAAATAAACTTAAAAAAAACAAGGACTGTTTATATGTTCTCAAGCCGCAGCCGCATTTACCATACAAAACGACTACATCCCAAACTGGCTTACTAGCACAGCACACTCATCGGCTTTGTGGAAAACAGCAGCAGAGGCCGGACCGATGGAAATCTTCCCTAGACACCCGGGATCACGACATAGTGTCACATTCTGAAAATACTGGCCGCATGGCTGACCTCCGGGGCCCTCCGCTGTCCCCTCCCCCACCATCTTTAATTTGTCCTGGGATGTAACCCCTGAGAATCAACCTGCTTCCTTACAGTTCAGGACTGACAGCAACGTGCTCGGTCTCGGTAGAGAAGGACAACTTTCTTTAAGAAGGCAAAACGAGCTACTTTCTGCTCCGACGGCACAGCACCCACGTTGGCCTCAGGCCGTGAGCGGCTGGAGGGACAAGGAAGTGAACGAAGAGCCGCCAGCGCGAGGAGTCCAGTGTGCACGTCCGAACTGCGAGAGTTCAGCAGGCTGGCTCAACTTGTTTTTCTGCTTCCTTTTGTGGAAGTTCACATCAGCTGACTCACAGTTACCGAGCCAGAGACCCTTAGCGAAGTGACAGCAAAGGCGTCTGTTGGGTGGCCTTTAAACTTTTCCTTTCGCCTGGCAATGCGGTCTAGCAACCACACAAAGGGAAGAAGAAAAGTGTCCCCAAATGGCTTACACACCTGCAGAGTGAAGTGAGGGAAAAAGAGACTTGCTCCCAACTGCTGTGAAACTCTCCTTAAAAACCCTGAGAGAGAAAGCCTCAGAAGAGAACTAGTTAAAAACCTGTTTCAAAAACTGAGGCCGAGGCGGTCTGTGGAGCTTATCTGGACACGTCGGTGATAAGGCGGCTTACCGATGGTGGGGTCGTGATCTTCTGGAAACCGGTGGCTGATGAACTGCATGGTCATAGCTTGGAAACAAGAAAGGAGAGTTACACTCCGGAGAAGCGGCCCGCGGGAAGAACCGCGAGTGTCAACACCGCACGACAACCACCCGGTTTGCGTGAAAAAGAGCACTTTTCACCCCCCACTTCTGGTGAACGGGAAGTGCGAGGGCACCTACCGCTTTTCCCCACGCCGCCGGCGCCCAGCATCACCAGCTTGTACTCCCGGGACAGGCCCGCGGGGCTGCCGCAGCCGCTGCCGGAGGGGCGCGGCCCCGGCTCCATGGCCCCTCCGGACGCGCACCTGGAGAGCAAAGAGCACGCGCTGGACCCGGGCCGCACCCGGAGCCCCCCCGGCCCGCTCCACCCGCCCCGGCCCTAGCCCCCGGCCCCAACCCGGCGACCACGGCCCGCTCCACCCGCCCCGGCCCTAGCCCTCGACCCCTGCTCAGCGCCCCCGGCCCCAACCCGGCGCCCCCGGCCAGCTCCACCCGCCCCGGCCCTAGCCCCCGGCCCCTGCCCGGCGCCCCGGGACCTAGCCCCCAGCCCGGCGCCCCCGGCCCGCTCCACCTGCCCGGGCCCTAGCCCTCGGCCCCTGCCCGGCGCCCCGGGACCTAGCCCCCAGCCC
>PITB01007217.1:0-82318 GCA_004024585.1 Paradoxurus hermaphroditus
CATGAAAGACAGGTAGCTCAGGAAAAAGTACATGGGCTGTTCACTGAGGCGGCTGCCCCTGATGGTAAGAAGAATGAGCAGGTTTCCGGAGAGAATCGCAACATAGCAAAGTGAGAACAGCACAAAGCAGGCAATCTTTGCATCCTCATCACTAAAAAGTCCCAGGAGGATAAATTCTGTGATGTTTTCATGCCCCATCGCTTCTGTGGGATTCATCATTTGGACAGGAAAGTTAACATACTCAATAAATCCAACTTTTTAAAATTTTTGATTTACACTCAAGTCATCCATTTGTTAGATATACATAATTTATATATATAATTTAAATTTATATATTTTATGTATGTATTTGTTATATATAGTTTATATATATAATTTTTATATATTTATATGTTATGTATAGAACAGAAATATATGTTTATTTTTATATATTTATTTGTTCTTATTCATATATTTATTTGCATATATTTATTTATTATACAAATATATATTTGTTTATTTTTATATATTTATTTGCATTTATATATTTATTTAGATAAATTTATTTGTTAGACAAAGATATATTCATATATTTTATACATTTATTATATATAATATATGTAACATAAATTATTTTGATATGATTACTCTAATTAGGGCGAAGGGTCAAGCAGTATAAAAACTACATACAATCTCTACCCACAAGTGGATAGAGTTCATTAGAGCAGACATATACTAACAATAATAGCACAGATAATTTATTGAAATTATAATAATTCCCAAAGTCTAGCACTTACTGTGAGCCACAAGATGAATGAGTAGATGAAATGTCCTTTTTTAGGCCAAATTTTGAGATTCAATTTCTGTATAATACTTTAAGAACGTATTTGGATCTCCAGTATATATAAAACAGCACTGAGGTTATCTGTTCTTCAAGGTGGTCCCCATTCTCAGCCCTTCCCGGTGACTAACTCTGTGCTGAATCTTGAAAGTTCAGTAGCATCATTAGACATCAGTAAGCTCATAATTTTCAATATTAGATCTCTAGGTGACAATTTCAGAAAGTGTCTTTAGAACCTCTTCATGAGCATTTGTACAAATGGAGGGCGGGAAAGAGCTATGGTCAAATCTTTGGGGGAAAGATTTTGCTCCAATGTATTGGGTTCTAGTACATTTCTGGCTTCCTGAAATTGACCTCATTTCCCACTTTCCTTTCCAATCCAACCCAAGAGTTTTCACTGCTTTTGTCCCTTAGTCCCCTTTCTGGTGCTTCCCTGTAGGACAGCACCCTTGGAGGGGCAAATTGCATCCAGAGATTCTTTTTCACTAGATCTGTTCTACTACTTTGTATCTCTTTGAATTGAACCGCTTTCTTCCCATAATAGGTCAACTATATGCTCATGGGCCCCAGTCCTAAAATATGTTAGTTAAAAAAGGACTAATTGTGTTGGTGCTAAGTATTATGCTAACACTTCCTTCTTTTTGGCAACTTTATCTAGAATGTATCACTAAACTGCTATACTCTGTGCTCGTGCTCGGTTTTATAAAACGTAAACCCTCCACACTGACAAAATGTGTCAGCCAACTAGTGAAGGGTAAAAATGGTAACTGAACAATGAATTTTAATTTATGTGAGCTCTTATCAGATTATTTTAGAAAAATATACATTTGACATAAAAAGAGATTTTTTTTTTTTTCAGGAGGGGAGAAGAGAGAAAAGGAGACAGAGAATCCCAAGCAGGCTCCAAGCCCAGTGTGGAGCTTGGTGCAAAGCTCCATCTCACAACCAAGAGGTCGTGACCTGAGCTGAAATCAAAAGTCAGATTTTTAATTGACTGAGCCACACAAACACCCACAAAGAGATTTGTAATAGGATTTTAGGGTGTTGGTGGACTTTGGGGTTGAATTCCATTCATGAACCCCAAAATAGCACTCCATGGTCTAATTTCTGGCTAAACTATCTGGAAATAACACTGTCACACAAGCAAAACAAGTTGCAATGTTTCTGATCTATGGTGTGATTTGTTTAAAATAGGCAGTTAACGATTATTTTATCTGTGAGCTATCTATTCTTTCCTGAAAAAGAGAATTTCTGGGGCACATGGGTAGCTCAGACAGTTAAGCATCTGACTTCAGCTCAGGTCATGATTTCACTGTTCATGGGTTCGAGCCCTGTGTCAGACTCTGTGTTGACAGCTGAGAGCCTGCAGCCTGATTCCGATTCTGTGTCTCCCTGTCTCTCTGCCCCTCCCTTGCCTACACTCTGTCTCTCAAAACTAAATAATAAACATTAAAAATTAAAAAATATATAAAAACTTTATTGAGTACGGAATGATATTAAAAGACATAAAGATATTGAAACAAGTTTAAAGATTATACTATGTTTATGTTAAGGAGGCTCAATATAAGGAAGATGTCAATTCTTCCCAAATTAATCAATATTTTCAATAATTAAAGCAAAACTTCTGACAAAAATTTTCATGAAAAACTTATTTCAAAATTCAGAAAGAGTTAATATCCAAAGATAGTAAACTAACTTTTTACAAAGAAGAGCAAAAAGAAAGACATACTTTTCAGAAATGAAGTACATTATAAAAATATGACAATTCAAAAGTTGTAGGTAGAGACATATCACCGACTTGAAGACAGTCAATAAAAAAACACATACATATTGGATTTTAATCTATATTTAAGTTGAAATTTCAAATTGATATGAACTCCAGTGAATTACAAGTTTTGTGAATTTTAGTAACTAATGTTAGGATTTTGAATCTCCCTGTGAAAAAAATATGTCTCAGAAGGCACAAAATATTGTAATCCATATGGTTGAAAGATACAAATGTATCAAACAAAACTAGGGAAAATATTTAGGAAATAATTAGAATGGGTTTATAGCTTACATAGGAATAATTTTTAAGCTAAGCAAAAAAACTATTTATAAAAAAATAAAATCTATTTTAAAATTCTACCCTGATACAAATCACTAAGATACACTTTTGAGTGGAAAACATAACTAGGTGCACAAAAATAATCACAGCATGATAACATGCATGTTAGAAGAAGGAGGAGAAGGAGAAGGAGAAGGAGCAGGAGAAGGAGAGGAAGAAGAAACGGAAGAGGAAGAAGGAGGAGGAGGAGGGGAAGAAGGGGAAGAAGGGGAGGAAGGGAAATAAGGGGGAAAAGGAGGGGGAAATAAGAAGCTCACAGTCACAGAACACCATGCAGTTGCTATGAGAAACTCTGTGCTTATAAATTAATTTTAAAAAGTGTGTAAGGAAAGATTTACTTCTCAGAAATGAAGGGGGTGATGGGCAAAGAAGATTTTAGTGTTATACAATGTTTTAATTTCTTTATCAAAGAGATTATATTTCACTATTACTTTTGTATTTTAAGTTAATTTTAAAATTTATCATATCATGGACACCTGGATGGCTCAGTTGGTTGAGTGCCGGAGATCACCTCAGGTCAGGATCTCCTGCGTCACCAGACTCCCTGATGTCGGCATGGCAGTGCAGAGCTTGCTTCAGAACCTCTGTTCTCATCTCTCTGCCCCTCCCCAACTTGCACAAACCCAAAAAATAAATATTTTAAAAACTCATCATCTTATACTATGGTTTAAGAAGAACACAAATACATAAGGAATGAAATTAAAGAAAATGAAAACCTTTAGCAGAATTCAGTAAATTTATCACATATCACTAGTTACTGCATTGTTTCCTCAGTGACTTTGGCAAATGTAGACATAAACACTCCCCCTCAAGCATTTTATGTCATTAATTGTCATAAAAAATGTAAATATAACTAGATGGATACATAGGTACCCAACTTCCACACTCGTCTACGTGGAGATATTTGATCTAAGGAAATGGGAAACACATCTACACCTGCACCTACATCCATACATCCATAATATCTGCATCTCTTTTACACCTACCTCTGGATTTTGTCTTTATATCAGCGTTAGACATCTACTCTGACTGTTTTCATCCTGATAAAATTTAAACACATTTCAAGACAATGTGTTAAATCTATCGCTGTCCCTGTTGAGGATTCAACTTCACAATTTGCTCTTTTGTGCTCCCTGTTTTGCTGAACTAACACTAGCTTTTATTTCATTTTAACAGAAGGAAACAATAAATTTACAACAGTGATTCCCAAATAATCAGGGTTTCCTGCACAAAAGGTTAACAGTCTTCAATATGTGTGTTCTCAATAGAAATGCCTCAATATTTAAAATACGATTCCCTGAAATCTTCCCCTCTGCTGCAACAAGTTCGGAAAGAAAATTTACACCAGACAACATCCTAAAAAGGACTGTCAGGACACTGGTGTTCACTCTCCCTTATCTCTACTTCTAAAAAGGAATTTAAAAGGGAAATAAAAAGCCACTCAACCTTGGTTGCCAGGATCATGTTGGTGTCCTTAATCTCACAGAAAATATTTCTTAGGATGCAAGACTGACTGGCTGATTCCTAAAATAAAATTGGCAATTGTATTTGCAAGGGAGACGGGTTATCCTGGGAGAAAGTTGGTGAAAGTATTTGAATTTGGCTCAATGCTTTCCAATATGTGGTCCACTAAACTTGGATAATCTTAGGCAAGTTACACAGTCACTGAGCCTTGTTTTGTTCATCTGTAAAACAATGATAATAATAGTACCTACCGCATGAGATTCTTGGGAGAATCGAATTCATCTATTCATCTAAAACATTTAGGTACAGATACGTGCATCTAATACATTGTAAGAGTTAACCAAATATTAACTTATTAATTTTAAAAGGACTAATATTCTATAAACATTTCACCATTCATAAGCCAAGGGGAGCTCTGGGAATTTTTCTTCAATTCATTTAACATGCCACTGAATATAGATTTCTCCAGAAGTTTGGACAACTAACCACTACTGAACATCCCAAACTAACGATCTAGACATGGAGTAGGTTAAAAGAGTCTCCCATTTCACAGATGGGAGAACTGAAATCAAAGTAAAAATTTATTCATGAAGACCTCCTAAATCCTACAAAAGATAATCTCTTATTATTTAGAATAAGAGAACCGAATACTTCAAGAAAATAATTATTTTATCCCTCTATTTTATTTAGGTTATTTTGTACTTTCCTGCAGATTTTAAAAAATTTTTAATAATATATGTATGATCTATCTTTGTTAAAGAAACATTCATCAATTATATCACTTGAACTTCTCTAACCGTGGTCACTGAAATTTTCTCCCATACTACCCCTCTCCATTTCAGATATCAGGGATCATGTCTCCATATTACATACCTGTGGCACAGTAAGTCAAAAAATGGAAGCTCTTGGCCTGAGATGCCACTCCCTGCTTAAATTCTCTGGGTATCTGTTTCCTCTTAAGAAAATAAGGAATAGTAGTTTTCGTGGATTCTTCCACCTGCAAAGAACTAATTATTTTAGTCAAGTGCTTTACTAACTCACTTACCAGTTTATCAAAATCAAATAATTTTCCTTCATGTTCTTACTGTCTTTATTCTCTTTTTTTAATCTTATCCGATTATTTGATTTTTTCCAAACCCTTATGGTTTTTTATCATCGCTTTTCTATCCAAAGTAAAGTGCACAACATTCTGCTATTTTTCTTATCCTCCTGACCTGGCAGCTAAACAATTTCAAGTTGGAAACCGGGATTTCAAAATAGCCTTCTTATTTTTCATTTCCTATTAGAACAGACCTTTTAAAATTGTTCTGTAAACTATTAAAATGCAAAATTGTTACAAGAGTTAGGAGCCTAAAATGTTATAAAATAAATCCTTACCAAAGATATATTTTTAGAATAGTATTCATGAAAATAATAATAATAATAATAATAATAACCTTAGAAAAGAAGCAGATAAGATAGATGACTCTAGAGCTGTTCAGAGAGGTGACATAGGCATGCAAAACTAGAAAAGGTGAGAATAAAGAAAAGATGAAAATGGAAAAAAAAGAACTTACATAATCAGTATCAGCCAATTCCAATTAATATTTAAAGGAATATATCCTTGTCTTCTTGAACTCATGACAGCAAATGAAAAAAAGGAATTCTAAATAGATCTCGGGAACAAAAAAAGCAATGAGAAGAAAGTCTCATGGTTTGTAGGTAGTTTTCAAGTTATTTTGAAAATAATATACATCTTAGGGGCACCTGGGTGGCTCAGTGGGTTAAGCATCCGACTTCAGCTCAGGTCATGATCTTGCAGTTTGTGAATTTGAGCCCCACATCAGGCTCTGTACTGACAGCTCACACCCTGGAGCCTGCTTCAGATTCTGTGTCTTCCCTCTCTCTGCCCCTCCCCTGCTCATGCTCTGTCTCTCTCTCTGCCTCTCAATATTAAATAAACATTAAACATTTTAAATAAATAAAATAAAATAACTGCATGTCAGAACAACAATGAGAATTATATCACAAAACTGAAGGACAATTGCAAATGCATCTAGGACTTTCTGTCTTGTCACTTCACCCTTTGAAGCAGCAATAAGCAGAAGGTCTACTTTCCTAAATTCACTGGACTTGGAGGCTCTTGGAGAAGCTGCATGGGAAGTCAGGAAGAGTATTTAAAGGCACTAGAGGGACGCGGGTGCAGTGTCATTGGCAATCCTTATGGGAATTCTTGGACAAGGCTAGTAAAAATAAACTGGTGATTTGAATTTGCTATTGCCTTGGCTTTTCCAAGGTGCTTTTTAAAATAGATGTCTTTTAGATTTCCTCAAATATACAACAGTAAACATCAAATGTAGCTTTTATAGTGGTGACCAAAAGTTTTTAACTTTCTACACAAGGAATAAACCCTAATGTATTCATTATACTTATTAAGGGTCTTCCACTGCTTCCATTACCAAGGCTAATTATTTATTAATATTGAAAGTAGTCGCCACTCTTTAAAGTGATTACAGTCAAACATAAATGCCCCCATTCTCACAAAACTTATCCATATTATACCACCTTTCCTCCATCTAGTTCCATCTCCCAAGTCATCCCATTACACTCCCAATGCCTCATTTCACCGGCTCATTAGATTCCCTTTTCGTAGATAGTCTGAGGGTTTTTTGTTTTGTTTTGGGGATTTTGTGCATATTCTTTAAATATTGGTGTTCCTTTCTTATCTAGTAACTCAGGCTAGTAACTCAATGAAAATAGAGTATGTTCTTTCTCACACTGTACTTAATAATTTAAATTTTAATGATGACAGTATTATAGCAATAATTGATAACAGTCATCACAATATGCTAGTAATTGTGCGAAGGACTTAAAAGAGATTTTTTAAATTTAATGCACATAATGACCCTATGAGATGATATTATTAATATTTCCACAGAGGCACAAGAGATAATTGACAAGGCTGGGCAACTAGTAACTTAGCATAGTAGAACTTGACCTTGGCTAAGATGCTTTACTGACCCTACAGTGACTGTGAACAGTACTACCACACTTAACACAGACTTTACAGTTTAATATTTCTTGGTTTTTATTAAAATAATATAATAATGTGTTGCATATTTCAAAATTACACGTAAATTTTGAATTGTGTGGTTAGGAGTCATACTTTGTTTCCCCAACTTGTACAGTCCACTCATAGTAGAGCCTCAATTGCACCAACAAAATAAATAAGATAGTGTTTATAGTTTTGATTATTTGGTGATGACAAAGTAACAAAACTTAAAGTATTTGTTTTTAATTTTTTATCGATCTATACTTGTACTGCCTAAACAATTTAATTTTTGTGCTTTGGATAGAAACATTGCAAGGAGAAATGGTTATCTTCATGTGTGCCCATGTGCATGTGCATCCATTTGCGCATGGAAATGGCAACAGGAAAATGGATGAAAGATGCACCATAGCAACTGTGTCAAAACCTAATCAGATATGCATCCTTTTCTTTGAGAGAGAGAGAGAGAGAGAGAGAGAGAGAGAATGCGTGAGTTGGGGGGGGGCAGAGAGAGAGGGAGACACAGGATCTGAAGCAGGCTCCAGGCTCTGAGAGAAGAGTCTATTTTTTGTGAGATGCATTTACCAATGTCGAGGGTGACTTTTTGTTTACCATTTCAGACGTTGAAGTCTGAATGTCTGAATTTGAATCCCAAGTATGACTTTCACTGGCTATGATTTTGGGAAAGACACTTATCTCCCTGAAATTTAGATTCTTCACCTATAAGCACAATTATTTTATCATACTTAAGTAATATGTATTCAGTGATACTGTTATTATTATAATCATTATTTTTATTATTATTATTATAAACTTTCTGACACAATTTCTGAAGGAAGTTGAAAATATCTACAGGACAAAGCCTTCAGATCATAATCTTTAGAATGAAGCCTTTGACATTTAAGGACAAAACAAGACAATAGTTCAAAGAGCAAAACTCCGTGATAATGAAATTTCAGCTCCCCCTTCCAGCACTCATATTGACATGTTCATGCATGTAGCCAATTTGTTATAGCTGAATTGATTGTGTAAGATACTTGATGAAGATCATATACTTAGTTGGATTCAATGGTTGTTTAGGTTGATATAAAATGTTACTAATATTTCCTCCAAGACTATTCCATGCCTAAGGGAATGTCATATTTTTTCTCATGGATAACATTTGGAGGAGAATGCAAAGGTGGCATATTTAATAGAGATGGGAGAACCATCCTCAGCTTGGAGATATTGAATTATACATTCTCTGACTCTTGAGTTAAAGCTATAATTTTTCAAAACTCCTTTACCTCTATGATAGACATAATTCCAAAATGCCCCTCAGGATTTCCTACCCTAGCCCGTTGGATTATGAATGTGATGATACGTCACAGGTCAAATGTTAAATGTTGATTTACATGTCAGAAAGGATTCCAAAAATGTAATTAAGGTTACTGATAAATTGACTTTTAGTTATATGTTTGGATCTTATCTGATCCCACAAGCTCTTTAAAAACAGAGAATTTTTCCTGACTGGTAATGGAAGAGTAAGTTAAAAAGATTCAAAGTATAATCAGGATAAAATGCACCATTCCTGGCTCTGAAGACAGAGGGATCACATGCAAAGACCTCTGGAAGCTGAGAGTCACACCCCCTAACCGCAAGCTTGGAAATATTCCATTTTGAAGCTCCATTTTCCTTTATAACTAATTAACTCTTAAACTGGGTCAGAGCAGTAATTGTTTTACAAGTAGTTGCTCATAAAATCCAACAAAACAATTGTCATTCAGACTATAAAACTGTTGGGAAGAACTTTATGAGAACAGGACAGTTAACTACAGCATACCAGGAATAAATAGTTTTGTTTGACAGCATTGGTAGAATAATCAATTAGATTGTTCCACCTGTCAGTACCAAATTTTCTTCTCTTCTTTTTTATCTAAACCGTGTGATTACCCTTTTCTTCTTTCCCGTAAAAACCTCTTGCTTTCCCCACATGAGCAGAACACTTGTCCTGGTTACAACAAAATCTATGTTCCCCAAATTACAATTCTGAGATCTCAAATAAAGGCCTGTGTACTTTTTCAATTTTTCCTCCTTTTCTCAGTTGAAACGATAATGAGGGGACTTTGACAAAACGAGATTTATTGCTCACAAGCCACAGAGGGTATGTCATATACCCATATGACAGAGAAAAGATAGGATAAAATAGGCAGAGAGGGAAAGGATAAGACTTGAGGTCCCCGGGTGGGGAAAAATACATATTTTGGAACAATGCTGGGAGCATCTGATCACAGCAAACTCCCTCAAGCATAAGGCTCCTCTTAAAAATGTAACAGACACCATCCACTCTCCCTCAGGTTTCTTTCAGGAATTTGATAAAAGACCTAACTAAAAATATGTAGTAGACCATAAAATGTATGACCCACAAGGTATGGCCATAGACCACCTCTCATACAATAGAGTAGACATTTAGAGTTACCTAGCCAATAAGAGTAGGACCTGAGAAGAAACAGGGGAGAAAGAAGGGGGGAAAGGCAACCAAAACGTTATAAAACAAAGATCCTTGCCTATAGTCGCAGGTATTCACTTTTGAATGTCCCCCGTCTGCAAAGACAGCTTTCATACTATTCTTCCTTTCTAATTTTATACTGTAATAAACTTTTTGCCTGCTGCTCATTTTGTGTCCACCTCTTTATTCTTCAAAGCAGAGAGACAACAAATCCTGGGTATTGAGGTAAAAAATCCTGCAATGCCTGGGACCATACAATTTGGTGACAGGTACAGACAGAGAGACAGAAAGAGCTTGCCAGTCTGAGGTTCTGCCTTTATTGTGGTCAACAGTAGACTACCCAGGGTTTGGGGGTTCACTGTCAGGGAATTTAACACATGAGTGGTAAATATAAAAAATTAAATTAAATTAAAAAGAGTGCCTGGTTGACTCAGTAGGTTGAGCATTCAACTAGATTTTTGCTCGGGTCATGATCCCAAGATTGTGGGATAGAACCCAGTATTAGGCTCTGTACTGAGCTTGGAGCCTGCTTGAGATTCTCTCTCTTTCTTTCCCTTTGCTCTCTCCCCCATTTGTGCTCTGTCTCTCTCTCTCTCTCTCTCTCTCTCTCTCTCTCTCTCAAAAAAATAAATTGTTAATTAATTAATTAATTAATAATTAATTTAAAATACAATAAAATAAAAAATAAATAAAATATAAGAGTGGGATTAAAGTATGGGAAAGAAAACACAAGGTCATTCAAATGGTCAGTTTTAGGTCACACAAGGCTTTCCAAAGGAGGACTTCATAGGCCAAGCAGCCTGAGTCTTCACCTAGTCGTGTAGTTGGCATTGTTTTCATTTCAGTTGAGATATCTTTGAAATGGATGTCTCAGTAATCAAAGTTTAATGTCACTCCTTTACATTACAATCGAAAAAGCCAATTGTCAGGCACTTATACTACTTCTAAATAAGGTCACACTCTGAGGTACTGGATATAATCTTCTGAGATTTGGTATTTACCACTGAGCATCAGTCTCTGGATCCATCCAAGTTGTGCATGTATCAATAGCTAATCCTTTTTATTGTTGAGTAGGACTCCTGATGTCAATGTACCACGGCTTAACATTTACCTACCGAGGCCCATTATAGTTGTTTTGCAGTTTGGCTATCACAAAAAATGACAGTTTTGAGTCACTATGAACAACTGTGTACAAGTTTTTGTGTAAACATAGGTTTTCATTTCTCTGAGATAAATGCCCAAGCGTACAGATGACGGATTGTATGTTAAATGTATAGTCAATATTTTTTATTAAAATTTTAGTTAACATACAGTGCAATATTAGGTGGCAAGCTGCGTTGAGAATGGTGTATTCTCACTGAATGGAAGTTATACCATTCTGCAGTGCATGTGGAGAGGTGCTTAAGAGCACTTGTAATAATGATGTTTCTAAGAATGCTAAAAGCATAAAAATAAAAATCATACACACATACATACACACATATCCTATGCTCAATCCTCTGTTGCCATGTCCAGCTGCAATTCTTTTAGTCGGGCTTATTTTATTTCCTTTTGAATATGGACACACTGATGACTTCTTGATGGTATACTTTTCTACCTAGAAACTTTGAGATATAATTTCTTCAAGCAATTTACATTAGTGTCCTCTGAATATGAACTGCGTTTAAATCATATTCACTCCTAAACTAGCACACCCAAGATTAATACAGACTTTGAGGATATGCCAATACCTAAGGTTTAAAAAAGAAAAAAAGTTAGGTCTTTCATAGTTTTAGCAACTACATCTTATAGTTCTTTTCCACAGATGGAACAAATAATTCTGAGTAACACAAACAACACAGTTATTTGATGAGGCATTTCCAATGATGTGGGTATGCAGGAAAAGCCCATCAGGAAGACCTCAATTCCAGACTTCTGTTTTACCACTCAGATGACACTGCCCCATCATAAAGTCCTCCCCTGGGTCACACTGGTACATGGTGGCCATATAACCCTACAATTCCCTCATGTATGACATGTCTTTCTAGAGAAAGACTGGATTTTCCTACTTGGACTTCCCTGTGACTTGCACCTGGTTAGAGGTTTGGAAGCAATGAGAAGTATAGAAGGAAGCTCATGAGGAAACCAAGTATCATTTTTTGACAACTTCTTCAAGTGAGATAATCACAAGGTGTCTAGGCTAGAGAAGGTTGTTGTTTCTCCTCTTTCAAGGGAGAGGGAGCTACTTATGACAACCAAGAGGATGAAAGATAATCTGTGCATTCATATTTCTCACTCTTTCCCCACACAAATGTGTCTACTTTAGATGTCAGAGTCCCACTTTTTCCCCATAAGAACACTGACTTAAGGGAAAAAAAAGAAAAATCCTGGTGAGGTTACACACTCCATCAGCTTTGCAGTTCCACTATCTTTATTATAAAATTCTGAACTGGAATTAGATCATATACTCTGTTGGTAAAAGATATGGTGACAGTAGCCCCAGGAGCTCCATACTAGAGGTATGTCCAGAAGACATGTTGGATAGAGTGTCTCTGGGGAGGCACCTAAATTGGATCCAACATACACCCCTTTTCATATTTGCCTTGTCTTGAAATAGAAAAGGACTTTAACTAAAACTCTGCCAACTGGAATCTACTAATGTGCAAATCTTCCAAGAGCAAAATCAGCAGCTGCGATCAATGATAAACTGCTTGAGATGGATAAGCTCTGAATCTGAAAAATAAGAATCATGTATATATGTCACTAGTGTTCATTGTGGAATTCACAGAGGGAATTCCATTCCCACACAGAGATATAAATGACCTTTTTATTTCAAGCTAAGAACTTCTTTTTTTTAATTATTCTTTTTTTTCACTTTAAGTAGGTTCCATATCCAACACGGGGCTTGTACTTACAACTCAGATATCAAGAGTCACATAATCTAGTGACTGAGCCAGCCAGGAACCTCTTAAGCTAAGAAATTCTAACATTCCTGGTACAACAAATTTAATACAAATTCAGTAATCTTAATATAATTTAGTAGTTTATAAATAAAAATGAAGAAAATAATAATACTCATGTTAAATTTTCTATATGGATAAAAATGCAAATAAGAAAACAGGTTGAAATCAGGAAGATTCTTAGCGATCATATAATTCAATGGTACAATGTTGACAGATGATGACAAAAGTGACAGATGGTGATATCCCTCTCTACTGCATACAGTTTTCACCCAAAAATCTCAATCCCTCTAAATTACCATCTTTTCTAGATTATGTTAAAACTCACTAAAATAATTCTGATCTGTGATGTAGCTATATCTGCCTCAAAGGCTTAAAAGACTCCTCTGAGTTAAAACATTCTTTCTCTATCAGTTATTATATTCATATTCCCTATTTCAACCATCAACTACTTGTACACTTTACTTCTACCCCCATGCAAATATATCTACTTAATTTGGGACACCTATGCTACAACCATAATACGCCAGCAGCATAAACAAATTATTATAATTTGTATGACTCAAGAAAAACTTAATGCTTCTACAAATCAGAAGAGATTATTTTAGAAACAAAAAGTCGATTTTACAAAAAGAATAATAAACTGAGTATAATCCCAACAATCAGAACCTTCCTAAGGTGAAAAGATTCCTTCAGAAGGGTGAATATTCATTCAGTGTTCTATCACTGTTCTGGAAGGATCTAGATAAATAGGAGAAGATTTCAAAGTATAACCCCAAGAAATAGAAGGGAGATTACCTAGATTACAGATTATCTCTTAAAACACAAAGGTTTCATAGTTATTTGAATCTGGTGGTTTCTGCTCAGTCATGAAGAACAACCAAGTTTAAGGTCTATGATCAGAAATGATGTGATTGATCATTTTAATAAAGGGAGCCATTTGAAAGAGGAAAAACCTGCCTGGCTGTGGTTATCAGCATATAAAAGTGTAACTATAAAAACAGAGAACAACAGAAATCAACAGAAGAAGGGAAGGGAAAACACCATATCAACATTACAGTGATACTAGGCAGTCAAGAAGTCAGAGACACAGATGAAAATCTAAGGCATGTGTCTTTACATGGTTGTTTGTACTTGGTGCTGTCTCTTCCTCTACATGAAACTGATTCAACACTCGTGTGTATTTTCATTCCTGAAGGAATTAATTCTCATACCTCCTGATTATGTTAACACTACAGTAAAAAGATAACATTTTCTATGGACTTTTGGTAAAATCCAAACAATGAGGAAAATTTTGAAGATCCCATTCATCTTTTGTCATCTAAGATTAACTTCTTCCTCCATAACTTCCTCATGGCGTTTTTCACTTCTGCATTCCTCAGTGTGTAAATCAGAGGATTGATCAAAGGTGTTCCAAGTGTATAAAACACAGCTATCATCTTATCCATGGGGAAAGTGGTTGCAGGGCGTGTGTATATAAATATGCAAGGACCAAAGAACAAGATGACCACAATGATGTGGGAGACACAGGTGGAGAGGGCTTTTCTCCTCCCTTCAGCACTGTGGTTTCTCAGAGAATACAAGATGTTAACATAAGAGCACATCAGCATGACAAAACTCAGTGTACAAATGGCCCCACTATTGGAAACCAAGAGTAGATTGATTACATAAGTGTCCGTACAGGCAAGTTTCAACAAGGGCTGCAAGTCACAAAAATAGTGATCGATCACATTGGGACCACAGAAGGGTAAACTCAAGGCCAGAAAAATTTGGGCTAAAGAATGTACACAAGACCCTACCCAGGCCATAGCCACCAGCACATCACAGACCCGTCGACTCATGATGGTTGCATAGTGCAGGGGCTTACAGATGGCCACATAGCGGTCAGCAGCCATGAGGATGAGGATGAAGATCTCCAGGCAGCCAAAGAAATGGAATGAAAAGACTTGTATCATGCACTCACTGAAAGAGATAGTGCTATTCTTCAATAAGGCATCCACAATCATTCTAGGGGCTGCGGAAGTACAGAAACAGGTGTCAGATAAGGATAGGTGGAAAAGGAAGAAGTACATTGGACTCCCAAGTGCCTGGCTGGTCTTAATAGTAGTAATGATCAGAAAGTTACCCAGCAATGTCCCCAAATAGAAAAGCAAGAAAGTGACAAACACTATTTTCTTCCTAACAGGATCCTGGGTCAACCCAAGGAGAATGAACTCAGTCACATTATTATTCAGCCGCATGATTTCATGGATGAGGAGGAGGCTGAGGGTGAAGTGATTGATCTACAAAAAAAAAAAAAAAAAAATTAATTCATGGTGTGATGTGTGATTTTGTGGACTATTTTAAGAAAAATAAATATTCCTTATCATGAACATTTTAGAGGTTATTTCTTATAAGTCACTTCAACACTGTTCCTCAATTTATAATGACTACTTCATAGAGTCATCATAAGTCTCAAACAAGCTTGTGAAGGTTATACTTTCCTACAACTCTCTTTAGATGCAATACCTTGTAGCCTTTAAATGATTCTGATTAATTTGGACAATTCAATGAATACAAAGTGAGAAGACATGGTTCAATTTTATTACTAACTTTAGTATTTTTTCATATTTCATAAATCTTTGGGCACATGTTTTGATGGTGTATCACCTGGCATTTTGGACATATTTGACTGCTGTTGGAGATTCATGATATAAATATAAAATCACAACTGACTTTCATCCCATAAAGAACATCTTTATGGATATATTTATCACCATATATTTGTTACACATATTTATAGAAATGTATATTTTTATAAATATATAATATGTTCCCCTTCACTGAACACTTGCTCCCAGATATTACAACTTTAAAAGAGGGACAGAAAATAATTACAGCTTCTAAATATTATGCTATGACCTTGAAATACTCTTACAATAGTTAGCATTTTATATACACTAATGCAGATAAGAGATCAAATGTTCTTTGATAGTTAATAATGTCTTAAATATCTGCATTTCTATTTTCCCACTCCCATTTCTGAAAAGCACCCATTAGAGTACCCCAATCCCTAAAGTTACGTAAAAATGAAAGGGGGTATTATTCCTCAATAGTTCATGTTTACGATAACCCAAATTTAGCTTAAACACTTTGGATTTGAGATCTTTTGGAAAGATGTCCCCAGGCAGTTCATGTAGGGCCAGATCATGACTGAAAACCCCAGTAGAGTCTGTACCATCCAGGTACTGAAAATCCTATGCCTTTTTAACAGAGTGGAGACTCAGAAAAGGGAGGGAGATATAGACAAGGGGAATAGTAAATAAATAGTAACTGACTTCATTCAATTTGTTTTCTGCTCTGGCAAAGTCAGTGATCATTCAACTTTGCAATTTCATTCCTTTCAAATGAAGATTTCTTTTTTCAAATTGGGAAAAAAAGATTACCACTTGCTTCACTTCCAAGAACAGAATCTTTTCTCTAGCTCTTTCCTGTCAAGATGATGTTGAAAGGGACACTACATGCAAGTAAAAATATAAACTTAAATGTGATGTATTTAATATAATTTGGAAGACTTATTTACTCCATTGTGTTCCTCTTCAAACTCATCCATATCTTCAGTGCTCTGTCTTGAAAGTTGTGAGCTTCCAAAGTACAGGTGGACTAAACAGAAATTTTCCTTTCTATATTTGTTTCTCTCCCTTGGTAAGGTTTCTTCTCCCCAACATACGTGAAATGTAACTTATCTTCTTCCAAATCAAAAACTACTTTCAGGATGGGGCACCTGGGTGGCTCGGTTGGATATCTGACTCTTGGTTTAGGCTCAGGTCATGATCTACAGTTCATGAGTTCAAAACCCACATCAGCCTGTGTGCTGACAGTGCAGAGACTACTTGTGATTCTCTCTCTCTGCTCCTCCTCCCTCTCTCTCTCTCTCTCTCTCTCTCTCAAAAATAAATAAATAAATAAACTTAAAAAAACCTACTCTCAGAAAAGTGTCTGATGAAGTTATTTACTTTAGAATTTCAGATTTTTTTTTTTTAATTCTCTTTGGACTGTGTAGTCTTTGGGAAAAATCTTAAACCACAAGGGAAATAAGTCTTGGTGTCATATTCAGTACAATAATCTCATTATTTCCTTATTCACTTGAAAGATTGATCCATCGCAAAATATTAGTACTTAAAAATAAAGTCCATGATTGTGGCCATTCTTTTGAGTGTGTGGTTTTGGTTTGTATGTTATCAATCGCTTCAGACTATTTTTAAAACAAGATTATTTACACATGTGGACATGGACATGCATTTTTAAGATAAACTAAGAATCAAATGGGCATCTGAATGGCTCAGTTGGTTAAGTATCTGACTCTTGATTTCTGCTCAAGTAATGATCCTAGGGTCCATGGATCGAGCCCTGTGACAGGCTCCTCAATAAGCATGAAGATTCTCTCTCTCTCCTCTGCCCCTGCCCCGCTTGCATGCATGCTCTCTATCTCTTAAAATAAAAAAAATTAAAAAGAATCATAAGTACATATGATTTCACTAACTTGTTAATAACTGTGAGTTCTAATCAAATATTTAATCAAGAGTTTAATCAATAATCTCCTTCCTTCCTGGAATGTCATTTCATTTCTAGCTACTTCAAATGTCTCAAAACTTCAGGACTCAGATGCTAAGAAATCTCCTCGGAAGGGCTTCAGTAATTATTTTGTGATAAAAGAAATTATTACTCCTTTTTTCCAATGGCACCCTTTATAGCTTTTCTTATAATATTACATACCATGCTTAAATTCTATTACATAAGTGCTCTCTTTAGTTTCTTTCTTGGAATAAGAATCTTTGAAAACTATTTATTCTCAAGATTTTATCTGGCATAGTTCCAAACTCAGTGACTTGTACCATGTAGGTACTTAGTATTTTTAAATTAAAATTTCTCAATTACCTCTTAAATTACAATATTTATCTGATTATTTTGTACTGTTCTGATTACAATACGTATTCATATCATCAATCTACTGTGGCCTTCATCTGTTATGTGCGGTGGACAGACAAACATGCTCCTAATTTATAAATCCATGAAGAAAGCTGAGATTGTTTTTTAAAAAACTAATAAATGTGAATTAGAAGATGTTATATTCTAAAGAGCACCACACACCCACGTAAGATTTTGGGACTCTGACATCCATAAAAATGATCATCTTAAACATTAGCATTTTTTAACATGCATCCTTATCCCAAAAAGCATTCAAGGAGAGGCTTACATTTTTCATAATTTCCTGCAATCAATGTGTGTTTTTGTCCATGTTTTTGTGAATGCCCACATCCCCATTTTTCCCAAAGCCATGTTAACATCCTTAATCCGTTTCTCTGAGGAATCTGACCCCAAAACTGGGTTGCAATGATATGGACACAAAATAACACTAGTAAAATAGCATATTTTCTAATAATTACTGTACTTACCCCAATTTTTCAAACAAGTTTATCCAACTTTAGAATGGCTACATTTGTCAGAACAGTAATAAACAAACTACATGTTGGATTTGGAGGTAACAGAGAAGACCTGAGAGGCACACAGAAAAAAAAAATAAGAATGGAAAATAGATGAGAGTAGAACATAGACTGTCAGGTGGATCATTCTATACTAAAAATCTGTTTTACTGCCCCAGCTGTGATGAGCACCATTGCTTTCCTTAAGGACTTTCTTCAACCACCCAACCCTCCCTGATCCGGTTACACTAGACTTCTACCTTTGGGAGAATCCTTACACTCATTTCTATGCAAAACCCACCATTCTCTGTGGGAAGGCTGACAGATTGTCCATAGATTCTTTAGCCCTTAAATATCCAAACTGAAGAAGGATAAAATGAAACCCTCCCCCACATACGGTGCATTACCTTTCACTTTCATTAAATCATTTTGCATATAGCAAATTAAACTCCTACAATCTTATTTTGGAAACACACAAAGAGTAATCATTCTATACTGTGCTGTACGACTCTCTATTTAAAACTGTCACCTGGAAATGGGAAAGCAGCGTTTTCCAGAAGCTGTCAGGGTCACGGCCTCTACTGACCTTTTCTCTAATTTCTCACCAGGCATACACAAACTCTTCTAACTTTAAAATCCGTACTGAGGACTTATCCTACTCAGCTACCTTATGTGAAAAGCATTTGTGAACTTTTCTACATTCTTCCATCTCAAGAAACGATCAAGATACGAAATTCATCCTTCTATCCCTACACGAAAGTGAAAAGCCACACATAGGTTTTCACATACCTGGTACCCATAAAATATTTGTTGACTTTCAAAGATGATTTTATTCCAAAGCTTCTATTTCATTTTATTTATTTGCTATATTAACAGTAAATTTTGAAAAAAAATATTCTTTTCTTTTCCTGTTCCTTTTTCAGAAGAAGTGAGAGCAATAGTCACAAGATGTATGGAAAATATATTTTAAATATGTTGTATTATTCTATAATGATACCTCTCTGAGTATCAAGGTATAAGTAATCTGTCCCTTATCTGTGATAACACTGAAATCATTAGTGTCAAATATTTACATCCCTATTTGAAAGCAGCCTTCCCATAGAACAGTGAAAAAAGATGCCCTTTCTGCATCCCAGAAGGAATATTTTAAGACATAATGATATTAAATATTAGCACCCTAGAGAATACTATTCCCTAAAGTTTTCTTTTCTTTGTTAATCAGAAACATCCCGGATGTTGTAATACACTTAACTTTTAGTTCATCCATTTAGTCCATAGAAGAATAAGTTAACCCTCCTCAGACTCAGGAACCAAATACAGAAAAGGATTTCGTGGTATTAGGTGCCTCGGGCTGACCAAAGAAACAGAGCAAAAATAGGAAAATACAAATGAATGATGCTAAAGAATAGGAAGAAGAGAAAACAGTATCTTTGGCAAAAGAGATTGTGGGTCTCCAGGAAACTACTCTAATCCCACTCAGAGTCCTTACTTACCTTTCTGTGCTTTAGGAGAAAATATTTTCTAGCTCTTGTAATTTATTTGCAAGGACACTCCAGGGAAGGCAGTATGGTGTCCTGAAACCAGAGATTCTGTTCTGTGTGCGATAGCCATCCCCCAACAAAGAAGGACCGATTTGTAGCAAATGATTTGAGGATTAGTATGTATACTGAATAGGTATCTCATGGTTTTTCAAATTCATTTCCATTGGTTTTGCTAACCAATGTTAGTAAAAAGACATTTATAAAGGAATTCATTTTATTCAAATAATTTCACTTCACCAAATATATATTGAATGTGTTTTATACACTATCTTTTTATGACTTTACATAAGTTGTATTTTTTCATTTACCCAGCTATTCCATGAAGTAGGCATTAACAATGAAAATTTATATGAAAAAGAAAAAAAAATACCTAAAACTCACGGAAGTTAAGCAGCTTGTCAGGTTGCAAATTTAGTAATTCAATGTAGAGATCTCTTTTAATGACTCTCTTTTTTCATAGTTTTCCTCATTCCACACATTTTCCTGACACCAGCCAAATTGAAAACCAGGAAGTACTAAAAAGTGATGATAAAGGAAATTTCTAGTGGCTAACAATGATATCTCAGGTTGAGGTATTCAGAATTAGTAATAAAGCAACAAGAAAAGCTTGAAATACAGGTGGCCATACAATGTGCAAATGAAAACGCTCCGTAGGCACTTGGATTTTTTTTTAAGTGTGACTTTCAAATTAGGACTGTACAAGTAGATTTTGGTATTATTACTAGTAAATGATAGTTTAAATCAAGAGATTGGGTGAGGTTGCTCCAACCCCCCGCAAAACAAACAAACAAACAAACAAAAATCACGTAGATAGATTGGAGAAGTGAGCCAGCTACAAAATGAAGGGTTATATCAACATTTAAAAGAACACCTGAAGACTCTTAAGTAGCACGTTCAAAGAATAATGAGAGGAGAGGTCAGTGATATAGAAGCTAAAGGAGATGTTCAGGAAGAAGTGAGTGAAATTTTCTGCATTAAGAGGCCACCTGAGCCTAAAACTCAGATGCATGCAAATTCTGATTAAAACGATCAGTTACTGAGAAATTAAAAATAGGAAAACTTTGCATGAGAACTCGAAACCAGGAAAGAATTCCTATTTTATTCCTCAAATTCTTCAGAAGTTCCATAAACATTATTTTTTTATTTTTTTTAAGTAGCCCTACACCCAACATGGGGCTTGAACTCATGACCCTAAGATCATGAGTTGGATTGTCTACCAACTGAGCCAGCCAGGCACCCCAAATTCCATAAACTAAATACTCACTGAGGATGGGGATTGCAAGTATATTATTCTTCATCAAATCTACCAGTAAACATTTATAAAGAGCAGTTCATAGTATGTTTTAAATACTAATGAATAAATGAAAAAAATAAAAGAAATAAACCAAATTGAAAAAATAATTTAGATGATAATTTACAATTACTTCTTCTGCGGACACCTGGGTGGTTCAATTGGTTAAGCATCTGACTTCTGCTCAGGTCACAATCTCATGGTTCATGAGTTTGAGCCCTGCATTGGACTCTGTGCTGACAGCTCGGAGCCTGAGCCTGCTTCAGATTCTGTGTCCCCCTCTCTCTCTGCTCCTACCCCTCTCATGCTCTGTCTCTCTCTGTCTCTCAAAAATATATTAATGTTATAACTACTTCTTCTGAAAAATTACCTACGTGGTGGTAGATGAAATAAGTTAAAGAGATTCTTTCTGAACTACTATAAAACTACTAACTTGGAAGGACAGCAGATAGGAGTGAGGTCAGATCTTAGGACACAACAGATACTTCTCCAGGAGTCCCTTCATTGATGTGCCTCAGTAGCACTTAGAATCAATAGCACCGAAAATTGGAACCCCAATGAACATCAAATAGGACCTTGAAAACATAAGGTTGTCCTCATAATGGAGTGTGATATTTTTCATGATATGGTATGGAATGTAGCATCAATAAGAAAGACCTTTGGTGGACATCTGCTGTTTTGCTGAAATGTATGTAACATTTTTGCAGATACACCTGGCCTGGCTCATAAAGATGAGCTATAAAAGCTGTCTTAGTAGACCCTGATCGATTCTCCTGACAAGAGTCCATTTTCCTCCTTTGAATGAACCCTGATTTTCTTCTGCAGACCCACACTATAAGAGTTATGAGTAGTGTTATTCTCCAAGGTAGGGAATATGACTCCTATGTGGTCGATGAGAAAACATTTACCCCTGTTGTAATAACTGGGACAGGGATCAATTAACAAATGAGAGGACTCAAAACTTTTATTCAGGCTATTGAAAAAAGTCATTATTTTTTTCCTAATAGTTTCTGAAGTAGAGACCCAGAACTCTTGCTTACGATCTTGTCATAAGTGGAGAGAGTCTGATGGAAAATGGAACCAACACAGAAGCAAGTAGAGTCAGCAGATAAACAGAAGAAAACTGTTCCTATCATAAAATTTCATAAAACATATATGTTTGTCAGTTTTTCCTGATTTTGAATCTTAGACAATATGCAAACTTCTAGAAATTGTTTTTTTTTTCATTAAACATTATATATGATACCAAGTTTTGTATTGGCTTTTGAATATTGTAGATTCATTTTCACTGTCATAACATACTTTATTGTGTGATTATTTCAAAAATGTGTTTACCCATTAACCTGTCAATAAATATTTGACTACTATGAACAACTATGAACATTTATAAACATGTGTCTTATGAGTAATTGAAAGCTTTCAGGATGTGGCAATATTCAGCTTTACAAGATAATATCGTAAATTTCCACAAGGGGTCCAGGAAATGCAATCTAACTATGTACCAAAAAAAAAAAAAAAAAAAAGACAGAGAGAGATTTGAATACTTGTGAAAAGATCTAATACTTGGTGAGCAAAGAATTAAGAAAAAAATTTTCTATTTTGCTGTTTTTGTTTTAATTAAAAACATGGATAAATTTATAATCCATGAAAATCTGGGTCTATATTTTTTACTGTCAATTTTAAAATGTCAATTGGTGGGAGCGCCTGGGTGGCTCAGTTAGTTAAGCATCCGACTTCAGCTCAGGTCATGATATCACAGTTCATGGATTTGAGCCCCCTGTCTGGCTCTGTGCTGACAATTCAGTGTCTGGATCCTTCTTCGGATTCTGTCTCCCTCTCTCTCTACCCCTCCCCCACTCGTGCTCTGTCTCTTTGTCTCTCTTTCTCTCAAAAATAAATAAACATTAAAATTTTTTCTTAAATGTTAATTGCTAACAATGTAATGGGACAGATGGTAGCTATACTTATGACGAATGTAGAAAAAACAAAAACTTGTCAAATCAAAGTTGTACACCTGAAATTAATGCAACATTGTGTGTCACTATAGTCAAATAAAAAAATGTCAATTATTAGCGACATTCTCTGTGCCATATTAAGGATAAAATTTTTGAGCACCAAAATAGACTGATGTCCTGTGAAAGGAAGAGATTTTCTATGAGGCAGAACACTTATTTATTAAACATTATTAAAAGATGTGATGTAGCAAGTTAGATTTGTGGCATAGATTGCACTTCATTAATAATAAGAAGAAGTATAAAAATATTTCCATCTACTCCTACAGAGCTATATTAATTAGAGATGACTTACAGAGGTTAGGAGAAGCATGGTAATTAATTCAAGAATTGCATGATACCATAAAGTTCATTGTTCCCTAGAATACAGCCTGGGTTCAAAAGTCTAGGCGATTAGAACAAGATCTTCTATTCAGTAAATGAAAATGAGATGCATCATCTTTACTCTTTTATTGGTAGGTTACAGAACTCTTGAAATAGATGAACTTCCAGAACGTCGAGTCCTAAGTGGAACTGGTACTTTCTGATAGACTACCTGTGGATACTTTAGGCTATAAAAATTTTTCTTAAAAGTGAAGAACGCAAACAGATAACCTAATTAAAATAGATTCATCTTCATCCTATTTCATAGTTTAAAAACCCAATATGAAGAGGTAGTGTGGATAGATGAATAGCTAAAGCACAGAGGATCTTTAGGGCAGTAAAAACAGTCTGTCTGACACTCTAATGATGAATATAGGTCATTATACATCTGTCCAAACCCACAGAATGTACAACAGTAAGAGTGAACCCTAAGGCAAATTATGGATTGGGGTGATTATGATGTGTCAAGGGTCAGTTCAAGTGCAACAAACATATGAGTCCGGTAGCGGATATTGATAATGAAGTGACTGTGCATGTATGGGGGAGTAGATAATTAGGGGAAATTTCTGTGCCTTCCTTTCAGTTTTCCCGTGAACTTAAAAGTACTCTAAATAAAAAAAAAAAGTCTTACTAAAATGATTTACTAGCTGATATATAGACTTTTATACATATTTGCCATGTTTTTAACTAAGGCGTAATTTTGGGAGTTATAAGGTATCCTATGGCTATAACGACAATGTATTCTTTAGGTCAACCTTACTTACAGATGCCATGGCTAGCCCTGCCTTTGGTTCATGACGCAGGGAAGGAAAAAGGGCATTCCCTGAGGCACACAGCAAACTGTGGTCAATATCTCCTTCCAGCACAGTCTCTTGGTCTCCAAGGCTGATGCAATGCTTTAATTATTCAGAATGTTTGGTGCCAAAACCACTTCCACACTAACAGGCACGCACTTTTGTTTATCAGCTCCCCAGCGACAACTTCTTCTAGCAGCCAATGGTTTCTTGGCAAGAAGCTTTGGAGCTGAATACTACTATGGAGCTACTGGAAAGGGCTCCTACAAGCAGACCTCAATTCCCCCAACATAATAAAAGATTCTCCGAAGACATTACATCAGCCACCTTGAATGGTATCTCTGTCTCCAGTGCCCTGCCCAGTCATGAACTGCAACTGAGGTCTCCTTCCTTTCTGCCCATCCATGAGCTCATGCCAATTCCCTGCCTTTACACACAACATCTTCCTGAGATCACAAAGCAAATGAAATTGCGTAACTTTTTGTTCTGTTTTCTTTAACTTAACGCCTCATTGATAGAGAAAGGAATTCCATTTTTTTCTTCTTGCCTCAAATTATTAGTAAATTTATCTAATAGGACTAGCACAGTCCTGTAATATTTAAATTTTAATATTTAATTCTGAAATGTTTAAATCTATTAAAGTATGAAATTTATCTTTTAAAATCATTTTTACTTTTTATTTGATTTGGACATTTGTAGAGAATGATGAGCAATGAAAAGAGTCTTGATGAATTCCTCCAATGGGACAAAGAAGAAAGTTTCCAGGATAGGGCAGAGAGGAGAAAGAGGAAAAAGAAAAGTTAAGATGTAGAATTCTGTTTCAAGTCAGAAACACAGTGTTTGAAGGGAAGGAAAATCAGCTTTTCACGAAACTGTCCGGGAATGGTAAATGTTCTATGCACCACTTCTGGCACCCACAAAGATTTCCAAAGTGATATTTCTGGATTGCTTCCTGCCAGGGCATGTTACAACAAAAACTGACCTGCACTTCCCATCTACTAACATATGACTAAGTAATTAATGATTGCCATGATTTTTATTCTTATGTGTTGTGGTAACTTGAAGCATACAAGGTATAATGAACAGATAAATTCTCACACACCTTGGATCATGGTAAGCTGAGCCCTTCTGAGAACATGAGGCTGGCCTCTCTTGATCATTCATGTCTTTCCACAAATATGCATAAGACTAGAAGAGGTTCCCAAAATATAAAGCACAAATATTTCTACCTTCTGTAATTCCAAGAAAATTACCACTTTTACTGTCCTTTTTTTTTTCCTTCTCACTTCTCCTCAATCCTTAACTTTTCCATCTGCTTAATCTTGTCCCAAAAGCCTTTCGCTTCCAACTCTCCTTGCATCCTTATTAGAAAAGCCTTCTCTACCACAAAGTTTTAAAACATTTTTGCCATAGTTCCCTTACTACATGGACAGGTGTTTTCTACTTAAATTTTTATCTATTTTTATTTCCCATGGTATAAAGAATATTTTTCCAGATAGCTACACGCACACATTCTTAACAACTTTTTTGAATAATTTATTTTTCTCAGTAATTTAAGTATCACATTAACCTTATTTCAAAACCTTAGATGTATTGTGTTCTATTTCAGAGATTTGTGTTCAGCTTCAATGGTATGTCTATTCTATTTCTAATACCACATTTTCATAATTATTTGTAGGTGGGTGCTATATTTTATCTGATAGACATTTCCCCCCATTTTTTGTCCAAATTTACCTGCCCAAGTTTTGCATATTATTTTTCTTATTTTATAAACTTTTTAATGTTTATTGTTGAGAGAGACAGAGCATGAGTAGGGGAGGAGCAGAGAGAGAGGGAGACACAGAATCTGAAACATAATCCAGGCTCTGAGCTGTCAGCACAGAGCTCCACGTAGGGCTCAAACCCATGAACTACAGGATCCTGACCTGAGCTGAAGTCGAATGTTTAACCAACTGAGCACCCAGGTGCCTCTGCATATTTATTTTTCAATGTGAACCAGTTTGTCTAGTTAAAAATAGACAGTATTAGTGATTTTACTGAGGAACTCCTTAATGTATAACTCTCTTGTGGAGAGTTAAGATCTTTAAGATACTGTGTATCTTTACGATCTCCAGTAGAATTAGTGATATTAGAAGAAACAACCCCTGGCACTCACGCAGAACCTGGAATAGCTTGGGTTATAAATAAAAACCCTCATAATTCACAGGGCACCAGTTAGAATATTCAAAAATGCATTGCCTCAATAGTGATGAAAGTTAACCATAAACTAAACACCGTTCTAGTCTCATTTAACAAAGCTCAAGAACAATTATAGGCATGCAAAATATCCAGCAATCAAGGGAAAAGTCATAATGTTTAACATCCAATCAAAAAATTACTGAACATGAAAAGAGGCAGAAATATATCATCCATGATATGAGGGCAAAAACAATCCATTCAAACACACACACACACACACACACACACACACTCATGCACACACAATGACAATGATTATAGAATTAGTAAATGAATACATTAAAATTATTACCACTGCCTTAATTTTCAAGAAAGTAGAGAAAAGATTGAATATGGTAAGTAGAGACAGAGAAAACATAAAAAAGAGCCAATTTATAATTCTAGTGATTAAAAATACCATAAGTGAGATAAAAATAGCAGATTAACAAAAGATTGTGCCCCGCAGCAGAAAAGATTAGTAAACTTGAAGACATACTATATTGAAACCATCTAAAACGAAAAACAATGAAAAAAAAAAGGGATTGGAAAACATACACAGAGCATCTATGAGCTAAGAAGAAACTTCAAATAGCCTAATATATGAATAATTGGAATCCTCCAAGAATAAAATGGGAGAAAGGACAGAAAAAAGAAATTACAGCCAAATTTTCCCAAATTAAAGAAAACTATGAATCCACAGATCCAAGAATCAAACAAGACACAAAATCATGAAGCACACTACCTTAAGAGATATATCATAATAAATTGGGCAAAAACAGTGAGAAAGAGAAAATGCTAAAAATAGCCAAAGATAAAAGACATTTTATGTTCCGTGGAATAAAGATAAAAATTACAGAAAACTTCTCACCAGAAACACTGTAAACCTAGCAGAAGAAAGTGGAGCCACATCTTTAAAAACAAATGCAAACAAAACTTTTTCACCTAAAATTCAATACTCCCCAAAGACATCTTTAAAAACAAAGGTGAGGTAAAGACTTTCAGACATATGAAATTAAAGAAATTCATCATGACTAGCCATCACTACAAGAAGGGTTAAGGAAAATCTTTAATGAACAGATAAATAAATCATACCACCTGGGAATCTGGATTTGAAAGAAGTGAAGACAAACAGAAGAGGTATATATAGGATCACCTGGGAGGCTCAGTTGGTAGAGATTCAAACTTTTGACTCTGGCTCAGGTCATGATCTCACCTTTGTGAGATCGACCCTCATGTCGGGCTGTTGAGGATTTATTTGTGACCCAGTATGTGATCTATTCTGGGGAATGTTCCATGTGCCTTTGAGAAGATGGAATGTTCTGAATATATCTGATAAGACCATCTGGTCCAATGTGTCATTCAGGGCCATTGTTTCCTTTTTGATTTTCTGTTTAGATGACCCGTTCACTGCTGTAAGTGGGGTATTTTTTTTTTAATTTTAATGTTTATTCATTTTTGAGAGAGAGAGACAGAGCAGAGCATTAGCAGGGGAAGGGCAGAGAGAGAGGGAGACACAATCTGAAGCAGGCTCCAGGCTCTGAGCTTGTCAGCACAGAGCCCGATGCGGGGCTCGAACCCACAAACCGTGAGACCATGACCTGAGCCAAAGTCAGACGCTCAACCAACTGAGCCACCCAGGTGCCCCTGTAAGTGAGGTATTAAAGTCTACTACTATTATGTCATTATTATCAATGAATGTCTTTATGTTTGGGTGTAACTGACTTATATATATATTTTATATATGCTTCAAGTTGTGGGCATAAATATTTACAATTGTTAGATCTTCTTGATGGATAGGTCCCTTACTTATGATGGAATACACTTCTTCAGATCTCGTTACAGACTTTCATTTTAAATCTAGTTTGTCTGATATAAGTATGGCCACTCAGGCTTTCTTTTGAACTCCATTAGCATGATATGTGGTTCTCCACCCCCTCACTTTCAATCTGCACATGTCTTTAGGTCTAAAATTAGTCTCTTTTAGACATCATATAGATGGATCTTGTTTTTTTCATCCATTCTGATACCTTATTTCTGTTGCTAATTATAAGAAGAGTTAGCAACATATTTTTGGGTTACAACCAACAGTAGATGATGCTGTCCAGGCTGCTGCTGGGTGGGAGTAGCAGAGTTCACATCTGACTTGCTGCCAGACTTAAGGTGCCAAATAGACCATTTACGGAAGTCTTAACTAAAGCACAGCACCGTTCAGACCTTTGAAAGAAAAATAAAGAGACGAGATTCTAAGCCTGGAGGAAAAAGGAAAAGCTTACTACTGAAAAGAATCAACAATACATTAGTTTAATTGGGGAATTTGTCATACCTGTGGACAGGTAAGTTAGGCCAGTGTGATGATATAGTTTGGCTAGAAATCAATTTCCAGGCTGATTTCCTAAACAGGTAAAGGGAAAGGCCACATATCCTCATCCTGTTCAGAGGAGGACAACCTGGATAATGGTAATTTCTCTAGTAGCTTCTACAACCCTTTGGTTAATTTGGCTCTTCTGCGATCTTTCCACAAGGTGGCAATCGAGTGAAGTAGTAGTACAAGTTCCAGCTCCAAGTTTCACCTAGGACTAGAGGATTTTGTATCTTTGCAGGTCCAGAAAACGTTTGTGGATTGTATGAATTTTTAACCAACTTGTACTGCATCCTGTGAATGGTATGTAGGGACCATACCAGCCGATTTTACCTTAAATTCACCACTTGGATCTCAAGTGAGCCCTTGATGCTGCTGGTGTATCATACCTCAGGTCTACAATCCATTTATTCTCTGTTGTCCTAAGGGCCTGTCATTTCACTGTTAGCACTATTGGTGGACAACAGTGTGTCCTAAAGAATTATTTAACTTCTCTTGTATCTTTTATTTATTTATTTATTTATTTATTTATTTATTTATTTATTTATTTTACAGAGAGAGAGATACCAAGCAGGGGAGAGGGGCAGAGGGAGAGAGAGAATCTTAAGCAGGCTCCTTTCTCAGTACAGTGTTCGAAGCAGGGCTTGATCCCAAGACCTTGAGATCTTGACCTGAGCCAAAATCAAGAGTCTGTCACTTAACTAACTGAGCCACCCAGGCACCCCAATTCCCTTCTATATTTAAACTCCAGATAACTTCTCTCTTCTCTGTCTCAACCAATGATTTTGCTTTCTAACTTGTTGAGAAACTTTAAAGCAATCTGAAAAGAATTTGTATAAACATATCACCCCATCTTCCCCACCTCAGCATCTGTACCCACATAATCAGCCCCCCTGCAAGTTATCATGGAATTGTGTGCCCTATAAACCATTTGTTCTACCATCTAAAGCCAGTACCTCCACTTGTGTACAGATCCTATTCCCTCCTGTCTACCTGAGAGCAGTGGTCAGATTATCACTCCCCCCCTCTTTCCTTATAAACTTTTCATCTCTTTGGGATCATTCCCATCATCGTGGAACCATCTGTCCTTTCCTCTATCTTAAAAAGTTCCTTCTCTCAACCTCATCCCTTGCCAGCTACTTTCTGCATTAACTTCTCCCCCTTCATAGTAAAATACGTTGGGAGAGTTTGGTACTTTCTGTGTCTGATCCCTCTCAGTCCAATACCAGGCAGGCGCCCCCGCACTCCACCTTAATGAACTTCCTGTCAATGTTGCAAATGACCTTCAATGGCCAGCTCTAAGCCATTGAATTACTAGATCTATTTGCAGTATTAGAGATAGTTACCATTCTTATTTCCTTGATACACTTCGTCCACTGGCTTCCTATTTACCTTGGTTTCTTGATTTTCCTTCTACTTTACTGGTCACTCTCTTCATTCTCCTGTTCATTCTGCCTGTTCTCTCTGACTCCTAAGGTTATAGGTCCCAGGTCCTCTTTTCCTCTGTCAGTACACACTGCTTCAGTAAGTGCATCCAATCCCTTAGCTTCAAATGTTATATAACTGCCTAATACTCACAAATTTATATCTGCATCCAAGACGACGCTCCCTAATGCCACACTTGTCTGTCTAATTGCCTGTCCAAATCTCTACTTTGTTGTCTAATAAAATCTCAAATTCAGAATGTCAAAATGATGAACTCCTGATTCCATTCCCACTCATTGCTCCCCACCCTCCCCCCACCACCACACTCTTCCCTCAGACAGTGCTCTGTCTTCTCAGCTGATGGCAAGTCCATCCCAGCAATTTCTCAGGTCGAGATCTTTAAGTCACTCTTTCCTTCTCTCTCTGCACCATACATCCAATCTGACACAGAATTCTGTTAGTTCTACTTTCAAAATATATCCAGGAACTGATGTTTGTTGTTATCTTCCCTAACATCAACTAGTTACAGTCTTATTAGTTACCAGCCCAGGTTACCAAAATTCATTCCCTAACCTTATCCCCCTGCTTCTGTAGTTACTGCCCTAACTTCACCCCAGTGACAACCTGAGTAGGTAAAGTTATCTTTTCACAGGAGAATTGGGTCTTGTATCTCCTCTGATTAAAGCTCTCCAGTAGTGCTCTGCTTTGCTCTTATAAAAACTAAGTCATTTGGGGCACCTGGTGGCTCATATGGTTGTGCTTCTGAGTCTTGATTTCTGCTCAGGTCATGATCTCATGGTTCATGGGATCAAGCCCCATATCAGATGCTGTGCTGACAGTGCCAGGGTGGAACCTGTTTAGAATTTTCTCTCTCCTTCTCTCTCTGCGTTCCCCTTTCTCAAAATAAATAAATAAACTTAAAAAACACAGTTATTTAGTCTGACCTACAAGGTTCTGCATGATCTGGGCCCTCCATGCCCTCTGACCTCATCTAGTACTCTGGGGTTCCCATCTCACTGGCCTCAAATCTCTGACATATCTCTTCAGTGTATTTCCATACAACTGACTTCCTCATCCTCTTCAAATTTTTATTCAAACATGATGTTTTCCATGAAGACTTCTCTGACCACCTAGTTAAAGTTGCAGACTGTAAGCCATGGAGATGTAATGTACAGCACAGGGAATAGAGTCGGTAATGTTGTAATAACTTTGTATGGTGAGAGGGTAACCACACTTACTGTGGGGATCATTTTCATAATGTATAAAAATATTAAATCACTATAACATGCACTTGAGACTACTAGGATATTGTATGCCAATTATACTTCAATAAAAATAAAGAAATATAATACCATAAAATATAACACAACACAATCGCAGGCTGCCCCCCAGCTCTGATGATCCTTACCATCCTCCACTTTGTATTTTTCCACAGTATATATGAACTTGTAACAAAACAACCCATCTACCACTATATTTATTGTTGATTTTCTCTTTCCCTCACTAGAATCTAAGCTCATTGGTCAGGAATCTTTGTTCTGTTCACTGTTTTATCTCAAGCACCTAAAATAAGTCTAGAACATAGTAGTTACTCAATAAATATTTGTGGAAAGATTAGATTTCTAAAATGTGTAGAACCAAAGTAACAAAAAATTCCACAGATTCGGTAGACTTGATCTTTGGTCATACGTAGTAAAAACAAGTTGAGCTAAAATTAAACAGATCTAAACTACACTTCAAAATGTCACCAAAACACTGACAGAATTTCAAATATCTCTTCAAAATGTCACATAATGTATAAACTATATGAATATTTTAAAACATATTAACATATTAGCTACTTAATACATTTAGAAAATTGATGCCTGGTAAAATTATCATTTTATTCCTGGATAGACATCATTCCAGTTACCAAGGAATTCCTATTCTTCTTCTTTCCTTTACCATGTTACTTAAGCCTTCAAAGATCTTCCTGTATGAAAAAATTATTTCTTTACGAACGAGAAATTTTATTTCTGTCAGCCCCGCAACAGGCTGACAGCGCAGAGCTTGCTTGGGATTCTCTCTCTCTTTCTATCTTTCTCTCTCTCTCTCCCTCCTGAGCTCCACACACACTCTCTCTTTCTCTCTCTCAAATTAAATAAACTTTAAAAATAATAATAAAAGATTCCTGGGGCACCTGGGTGCCTCACTGGATTAAGCATCCAATTCTTGATCTCAGTTCAGGGCTTGATTGCAGTGTCCTGAGTTCAAGCCCCACATTGGGTTCTGCACTGGCATGAAGCCTACTTAAAGAGAGAGAGAGAGATAAAATAAAATATTCTTGGCTTCTTTCTGTCATCTGATAGTCATATCATTCCTGGGAGGCTGGAAGACAAACAAGTTGAGGGACAGCACTGGAAAAATACTAAAGAAATACCATTTAAATATAGTATTTAAGTAATGAATGGAGGTCACCAAGAGCTCATTTGTGGAGGCACTAAAATAATTATGAATGAGACACAAAAATTAAAAATTAGCGACAGCAAATCAGGAAAAAATAGGATCCTAGGAGAAATGTCAGTCAGTTCGACTATCTCAGAGTAGAGAACCTTGATGAGTTAAGAATTCTTTTATAAGCCAAGTTCTGCCTTCCACTCATGTTGTGGAACTGGACAAAATATATGACACACTGTTTTCATTACTGGACAACTGGCAACAGAGGGAAGGGCTCCCTTAGAGAAAGGAAAAAGATCAGGCGAGCACTGGGACAGACCCAGGCTTTTGCAGGAACACATCAGACCACAGCGCAGGAAGGGAGCCTGATGCTGAAGTTCTCGCTGAGACAAGCATTCAGAGCACAGAGCTCAGGGCACCTGAAGAGGCTGCAGTCAGGGGTGATGAGAGAAAAAGTTCCAGAAGTTTCTGAAAGGTCCTGTGCCATCCAAGTTCTGCTCAATACTGAGAATATTAAATTATGCATGTGGGATGAAACCACACAAGGAAGAGTAATGAACAGAGAAAAACATTTTCTCATTCACTTTACACATTCTTTGCAACTGGGTCTCTGCTTCACATAGTAAGTTGGGAACAGGCTAATTCCATCCGCTTGTAACTGAATGGGTGGTCACTTCAGTGGCCCTGCTCTCCAGAAGACCCCCAGACACTGGAAATGTGAGCTGATTTTCTTAACGCTTTAGCCTCAGAGTGATGCACAAAGCCTCCACTTACATTCCTTGGGCCTCAAAATCTAAGATATACCTTCAATATCCTCAGGGACCAAGCAAATAAATTCTAAGGCATTTGCACATGACTTAAACGGAGCTGGGAAATGAGAGGAAAAAGGAAACTTTCCCTGTGAGTGACTTAACAATCCCTGGTATAACTTGTCAGTGAAGCACTAAATATATATCCTGCTCAGTCCAACATTTGAACCCTTTAAACTAATTTCTGTAAGCAATATATTTTCGGAACATCATCTTGATTCAGAAAGATGACACCCGCTTATTTGTTCCTCAAAGAGTTTTAAAAATGTTTCAGTTTCAGGGAGCCTGGTGGCTCAGTCATTTCAGTGTCTGACTTTGGCTCTGGTCATGATCTCATGGTTCATGGGTTCCAGCCCCACATCAGGTTCTGTTCTGAGAGTTCAGAGCCTGGAGCCTGCTTCAGATTCTGTGTCTCCCTCTCTCCCTGCCCCTCCCCTGCTCGAATTCTGTCTCTCTCTCAAAAATAAATAAACATTTTAAATAAAAAGTTTCAGTTTATTTAAACATTATTGATTATGTGTATTGTGATCATGTAAATATAAGTAATAATAATAAAGGGTATTTAGCATGCATTTGTCATAACTCAGGAACTTCCCTAAACACTTTATAAATGTGAACTCATTTCATCTTTGCCACAAATCTATACGTTCACTACTGTTGTGCTCCCATTTTGCAGATGAGCTACCTGAGATACAAAAAGATGAATTAAATTGCTCCAGATTAATTGCTAAGCCTTGTTCAAAACCCAGTTTAACCCTATGCTTCTAAATTCCTCTATGCCAATTCCCTGGAGATAAGAAATGTAAAAGCAAAGGAAGAGATACACGAATTAGTTAAATTCAATATAATGTGATGAATAAGTTGAAGAGTAATTTACAAGTATGAAGGGAGTGTAAAGGAAGAGTCTTTGGTTGAGCCGTTTGGTCAACAAAAGCTTCCTGGAAGAGATGACACTGAGGTTGAGTCTGAAAACATGAGTGAGAGGTTTCCAAGTTAGCCAAGGTAAAGGACATTCCAGGTAATGGGACCAGCGTGAACACAGACACAGAGCATGAAGCAGTAGATCATATGCACCGCTAAGGATGAAATCAATTACATTCTACAAAACACGTTGAAAAGCCCCTGGCACATAGCAAGCATTTGGGGCCGATTTATTACACTGTGCACACAATTATTACCCTCCCTGTATCTACACGGTTTTCTTTGTAATTTTGCAGTCCCTTCCGTCCTTGAGTCCGGAAGTCCTTGTGACTGGCTTTGGCTGATAGAACGTGGAAGACACGCAGACAGAATGCCAGTTCTGAGCCTCTGCCTCAAGTGGTTGTGCATTTTCATTTGCTCTCTGAGACATTTCTGTCATGAGAACAACTCCAGATCAGCAAGCTGAATGGCAGGCCACCAGGGAAAGAGCATCACTCTCCCATTCAAGATCATAACGGATCAGACCATAGCTCATTGAGCCCAGACAGCTGAGAGATCCCAGAGAAGATCATAGAGCCACCCATCCACCTGCAGCTGACTATAGATGTATAAATGAGCTCAACTAAAGGTAGAAGTGCCACCCAGTTGATCCATAAACTACCAATTTAAAATATATATATTGTTTCATGCTACTAAGTTGCATGGTTGTTTCATAGCAAGAGCTAACAGATACAGGATTGAGTAACAATAGCTATCATTGCTGTTGGTCTGAAGAAACTCAAGATGTACAAGACATATATTTTGAGTCAGAGAGCTACAGAAAATAGTGATGGAGAGGTACATACTGGCAGCCATGGTGTGTTAAGTTAAGGAGCTCAGATTGAATACCTTCAGCAATCTGTTGAAGTGCCCATAAGATGTTTAAGGAAAGATATCAAATAGGACAGATAAACAAAATGAAAATCAGCAGAAAGTCAGATGTGAGATCTAGATATGGTGAACATTAGTATATAAGTGTTAGTTGAAACTAGGAGAGTAGACGACATTACCCAAGTAATGATTGTGATGAGAAGAATGAGCCAAGTGTAGAACCTAGGTTTACAAGGACTTTTAGAAGACAGGAAATTATAGCAGCAGATAGTGGACCAGGAAGTTAAGATCAGAGAAGCACCAAAAGAATCAAGATACCATGACATGATGGAAGTCAGGTAATAGAATTATCATGGAAAAGAAAGTGGGATTTCTCTGGGAAAAGATGATTTGAGAAAAAAATCTTTAAGTCCCATGCCCTTCCTTTCCAATTTGAAATTATAAGAATAATTTAAAATAACAAAAATTAGGGCTAAACCTAAGGGGGAAAAACACCTAAATATTTGAAATACTTTAAGGAATGTCTCTGAACTTAGGCTTCATGAGGTTTGGGATTGTGACTCTCTCATTCAATTTTGTATCCATCAGTCATGGAACCTAGTATGCAGTTAGTACACAATGTGTTGAAAGAAGGAAAAGAAGGAAGAATGAATGGATGAGATGGAGGGAAGAAAAGAGGAGGAGGGAGAATTGGGGGAAGGGAGGGCAGAAGGGAGGGAGGAAAAGGGAGAATTTGGAAGGTTACCACTGACTTTCTAAGGGGTATTAAGGGGTCATCAGTGATCATAAGAAATAGACATTTTCTCCCACATCAAGGATACTAAAATTAAAGAGCCTTAAAAAAGTCCCCAAAAGGAAGGCAAAGGAAAAGATTTCAACATATGCCAGAGACAGTGAGCCAGTATGTTAACGTAATAGGTCATGTAAGACCTTTCTGTCCCCTGACCAATTCTCCCATCCCTTCCGACTGAGTCCTTATCTAAAATCTGGGAGAATCTAGGCTCTATATGATCCAAACATGAGAAGAAAATTCCTGAAGCTTTTTGAGCAAAAATAAACATATTTTCTTTCTCTCACTAGAGTAAATTTTAAGGAGCAATAATAGAATAGAATTCTAAAAAAAAAATTATTATGTCTTGGTTACTTAAGAACCAATTATACTAAATATAATCTTCACAGGACCAGAATCAAATGCTTCAGGTCCCAAAATTATGAAAATTGGTAGTGTTCACTTAGAATATGAAACATAATTGCCTCATATAAATATGGTACTGAGAACTCTGACAAATGTCCTCTTTGGGACTTAAATATTTATTCTGTCACCACTTTCTATGTAGGGATATTGGACATCTTTGATGGGACATGATAACATTTGGTCTTCAGTTGGTAGAAATTTTTCACATACTTATGAAGGTCATTGGATTCTTTTCTCATTACCCTATATCAGTTAAAGTAATACTTCTTGGTGCCAATTTGATGGGAATTATAAACTCAGATACTGAAAAAGCATCACATAACAGGGCTGAATTATGAGATTATGGTGTGGTGGTGGTGGTGGAGGTTGAGGTGGTTAGGGTGGTAGGGTGTTTATTTATGTGTCAATTAACTTCTCTTCAAAAGTGAATATACATATTTTAAAACAATTTCCTACAAAACCAGAAGACCAAATTGAAAAAGCACTAAAACAGACTTTCCAATCCTGGGTTCTCCCAAGAAATCTGAAATTTGATTTTTCAGACACTATTAGGAACCTAAATAAATAAATAAATAAAGTGTTTTCCTGATGCCCAAATAAATATGGCAGCCAAGGAAGCCAAGCTAAGTGAGGTCTTTGTTATAGAGATACCCTGAAACTGTATTTTTTTTCCTGCAAACGTTCAGATGCCCAGAAAGTGATTCTCCAAATAAAAAAAGTCAAAGCTTCTTCTCTCCCACCTGGATAAAGTTACCACTTTCCTTTCACCTTTTTTTTCTCTCCACTGTGCATTGTTCTCTACCCTGCCTTCTACCCCTTATGCTTCTGCATATTCCTGCAGCCAAACCCCCTCACTTCCTCCTCTCTGAGAAAATCAATGGAAGGGCCCCGCCAAGAAGCAACTGACAGGCCGATATCTCCCATCACTGCCAAGTGTAAAACTCTCCTTCTACCACCATTCACAGAACTTTGAGACGTTTTTTCCAGTGACAGTCTGGGTTTTCACTGAGGTTTCCAGCTTTTCTTGGAGTTTGGGGGTCCATCCATGTAGAGGCCCCAGTGAGTCAGGTTCAGGCAAAGATCCCACAGCAGAATTTTCTCAGAACATCTTCTTCATGTCCGAGGTTGTCAAGACCACAGGGCCTATTTCTAAGTTCCTGTTGCATATGGTTTAGCTTTACGTCCACATGTATAAGGACCAGAATAAAATCTAAAAAAAGAAATGGTGTGTGCACACACTTACACACATACAATCATTCTGTCACTAGTCAGTACATTTCTTTCTAAATACAAATACAAATATGTACATGAAGTTAAATTATCATGTGTATATAGCCAGATGTCAACTAAGGACCAGCTTCGATTGTTCAAAATGGTTACAAACTTTGACTAATCCTATTCTAATGCAATCCTTTCAGAATAAGGGATGTATATTTATTCATATTGTTTTTCCCTCAGTGAAAATATTTTATCTTTCCTGTCCATGAAGGAAAACCAAGCTGTTAAGGAAATACACATTACAATCCTTGATATCCTGAATCAACAGAAGTCATACTTTGCTACACCATAACTTTTTCATGGCACTTTTCACTTCCGCATTTCTTAGTGTATAGATCAGAGGGTTAAGCAAGGGGGTCCCAATTGTATAAAACACAGCCACCATCTTGTCTACTGGAAATGTGGTTGGTGGGCGTGTGTATATGAATATACATGGACCAAAAAACAGCACAACCACAATAAAGTGGGAGGTGCAGGTGGAAAGGGCTTTTCGCCTTCCTTCAGCACTGTAGTTCCGCAGAGAGTACAAGATGACAACATAGGACACAAGCAGGATTATGAAACTCACCGTGCATATGGCCCCACTCTTAGAAACAAGTAGCAAGTTTATCACGTAAGTGTCCATGCAGGCAAGTTTCAACAAGGGCTGCAAGTCACAGAAATAGTGGTCAATCACATTGGGGCCACAGAAAGGCAATCTTGAAGCCAGAAAAATTTGTGCTGAAGAATGGATACAGGATCCCACCCAGCTCAGAATCATCAGCACACTGCAGACATGCCGGCTCATGATGGTTGTGTATCGCAAGGGCTTACAAATGGCTATGTAGCGATCAAAAGCCATGACGATGAGCACGAAGATTTCCAGACATCCAAAGAAATGGGCTGCAAAGACCTGAGTCATGCACTCATTATAGGAAATGGTATTCTTCTGAGTAATGGCATCCACAATCAATCTGGGGCCTATGGTTGTAGAGAGGCAGGCATCAGCAAAAGACAGATAGAATAGGAAGAAGTACATGGGACTCCCAAGGGTCTTGCTTACTTTAATAGTCACTACGATGAGAAAGTTCCCCAACAGTGTTGCAAGGTAAAGGATCAAGAAGACCCCAAATATTGCCTTCTGCTTTCCTGCATCCTGTGTCAACCCAAAGAGAATGAATTCAGTCACACTGCTATTCATCGCAATACTCGTGGCTGCAGGTAAAGTGCAGTTGATGACAAGGGCTGAATCTGTCAATACAAGAAGTGACATCTTGGGAAGATTGGTGAACTCTAAAATCCTTACTTTTCTTTCGTGTTATGTTACCTCTAACTGCTCCAGTCCTCTATGAATCCTTGTAAATATGCAAATGCCCAACCCTCTCTCTGATCTATCTGTTGATTTAGACACTAATTGCATTGAATCAAAGCCTTTGCATTTGGGGAATAAAAATTAAATGTGCTTTAAAAATTCTGATTCCTACCAAGATTGAAAACTGAAGAACTTGAACTTTCCTTGGGCAAGTGACATAACTGGCTCACTTTAACCTTCATTTGAAAAATGGAAAGCAAATATTTGCCCTACCTTTATCCTGAGTTTCCCTAAGAATTAAAAATATTTTTATGCACACATATACACACATATATTTCATGTGTTATGCGTTTTATCTATGTGCTTTGATATCTAAAAAAACACTATTCCAATATACGTAAGCACTCATATTATTGTAAAATCCCTCTAGTTCTCTCATTTTTGGGTCCCTGACCCTTTCGTCTCTGACCCCATCAGTATCTTGGATGAAATATGCTTTACAAAAATCTATTTTGACAATCTTTTACTTACTCCTCTCATGTTCAATGTCAGCTTTACTGACGTCGTATATATGTATGACAAATGTCTAGACAACTTTGAGGTCGGCATAATTGAGGAAAACAGTTTACCCCCTTGGCTGTACTGTCGACCTCAAGTTATTAGAATATTGATCATCTTTGCCTATAAATTCAACATGGTTGAATAAAATTCATAATGATGCCTATAATATAAATGGTGTTTTTACTCAGAGATGTTCCTTTTTACCCTGAATTCATGAAGATACTTCTAAAAATATATCTGAAAATTATCCCATAATTCTAACATACTAAGTTTGTTCTATTTCAAGTTCTTGTTCACAGCATGTATGGTTTGTCATTGAAATCATCATGTAATATCTTTTCGTGTCCTGATTTGACTTGGAATTATTATAATGCTTCTTCCCATATATTTATAACTTTCATCAGTTTAATTGTTAATTTAATTATGAAACATAGTATACATTTTATAAGTGGCATCTATTTGACCATTTGTCCTTTGAGATATTTATGTTGCTTTCAATTTTGACTCACATAAATAACAACTGAGAGTAATTTCCCAAGTGTGATATTGCTGTCCCAAATGCTAGAGATTATCATTGCTACTGATAATTATTAAAACGTTTTTCAATATTTTGTGTCCATTTATTAACTATATATTATTACAGAATAATTCATGATTAACATTACTTATCCAAATTACACAGAAGAATGAGAGAAGTAAATTAAAGTTTGTGACCAGTTTATTGAATCCATAATCCTACTCTCCAGAAATAACTACTTTTGGTTTCTTCTCTATCTTTTAAGAAACATTCTTCTCAGTATATTTACATATGTGAACATCTCTACATCTTTTTACTATATATAAATATGGTCAGTATTTGAGGGTTGATGATTTTGCAGAAAAGCTGATGAACATGCAGACAAACAAACACAAAAGGTTATTTTATGACATGATCTTATTCTCTCATTTGGTTAATAGAAAAATTTGTATTTTATTATATGCATCTACATTTTTATCACCAACCACATTCTACATTTTTGCTACATTTTTAATGAAAATATTGTTCTATGAGAATTTTCTATGTTCAGATCATATTTTGCAATCGTGATACGTTATCTGGGATGACTATTCATCAAGAAAAATAACTACATTATTTAATCAGAAACACAGTAGTCAGAGTCAGATGTCTTGAGTTCAAATCCCTGATCCACTATTACTAGCTGGGGAGAGCCAGCTAGTACATAAACATAACCAGAGTTATTCTGCAGATAAAATGAGAAAAAGATCCAGCTCATAATATGTGAGAACTATGTAAGTCTTAGCCTCTGCCAATTTCCCTATTATGATTTTGCTTTTCCCTTTTTCTGTGATTTTTTTTCCTTAACTTATATTCCAAGCTGTCAATTTCCCCATTCTAATTTAGCCTTTTATTCAATATTTTAAAATTATACTATCATTTCACTTTTCTCATAATTCCATAATTACCTTTCATTTTAAATATGGAATCAAAATTATCTGGACTTTTTGTAAAGAATGGGCAAAATACTCATTTGTTCCTAATAATTTTTGAATTTTAAGATACAAGTAGATGAAATCATTAACTGTGTAAGGGATTATGTGATTGGTATTAGAAGAATAGATTATGATTATTAGTATCAACTTTCCATTATGATTATCGATATTCCCAAGATATTAATCTACCTAGTTCATTTACCTGCACTGCAGCTGCACAACTGTTTTACACCCTAATTTCCTTCCCCAAGTGGGTGAAATAGTCTAGGCACTGTGGATCCTGCTAATTCACTCATGGTGGTCAGAAGCTGGGAACAACTCCAAATATCTTTAATAAATACTAAAAGACAAATACAAAGTCCATAACCGCTTCACCATATGCGACCATGAGGAGAGGAGAGTAGAAATAAAACAAGCCCTTCATTGTAAAGAGTTTATGATCCAAAGGTATGAAAATCTGAAGGGTGGGAGCATTTGACATGAAAGAAATCAAGCCTAAGTTTTAATGGAGATGATGGGGCACATAAAGAAGATCAATATGAAACCTCTGGTTTAGACATATTCAAAGTCATAGTAGAAAGCCTTGGAAAAGTAAGTTTTCCTCTCTACCAAAGGCCATGGAAGCCAGGTTATGAAATTCAAATATTATTTTGTGGTTAAATATGAAATGCAGAGATATACAAGATATGAGGACTGATTTCATTAAGATGTATTCAGCACCTAAGAACAAAATCATTTAGCTGTTTAACAAAATTTAGTCATCTGGTTTTTCTAAATTTAGTCCAGTTGGACTTTCAGCTTATCTGTAATGAGGTGCCTGCTTCCTTCAAGATGTCAGAGTTGCACTGGAGACATCCATCTTTGTGTCCCCTGCACTTAGAAACTCAATGGAGAGCACAAAGGTGGATCTACTGTGGCCCCAACAGAATGAAGATTGGCCCTGCAGTCATCCCGAGTATGATTCAATGGTGGCTTCAGATCTGTCACTTCCCCCTCCCAGAGAAGGATCAGAACTACTCATTCTCAGCTGTCTCTGTGGCGGGCGGGGAGGAGATAGCAAAATTACACACCTCCTCTCAGCTTTAATAGGAACACTTTTTTGTTGTTGCTGTTGACTTAGTTCTTCTTGTTAAGACTTTAGTTTTGTAGAGCAGTATTATATTCACAGCAACACCAAGACACAGGTACAAAGATTCCACATATGGTCACTACCCCCACACACAAATATCACCCCCTGCCATAATCAACATCTCCTGCCAGAATGGCACATTTTTCAGAACTGATGAGCCCACCGTGACTCATCCTCATCACCCAGAATCCACAATTTACCCCAAGGTTCACTCTTGGTGTAGTACATTCTATGGTTTGGATAAATATTAATGATACATCCATCATTGTAATGCATACAGAGTATTTTCACTGACCTAAAAGCAGGATCAGTATAGATTCTCAAAACATGGGACATAATAATTCCTTTCACACAGTTTCTAATACTCATTAAATTCTAAATAAAATTTCTCACACCATTTTGTAGGAGAAAACTGACATGTTAAGGGATATACCTATGTGAGTTTTCATTGTGAGTGTTATTAGCTCATACATAGCATGAAATCAGGCTGTTATCTCATAACCGTCCATATTACAAATGGCCTGTCCTGGAATTCTTTAAGTGGACCCACTATGTTTCTAAATGGAAAGAAAGAACACAATTTCAGATCTTCCTTCTTCTCCTCACTCTCCATCCTCTCCCTCTTTTTACCCGCTTGTTACAACTTCAAAAGGAAAAGTGAGCATTCTACAAATATGATGAATCATAAATTATAATTAAATGGTTACTATGGTTTTCAAGTGGAAAGGCTGAAATACTCATTACGACTTTCAAAGCCCCCTGACGCTGTGCCATAGTCTTGCTTACCACCTTTCCTCTCAGTGCTTCTGGTCATGCATGCTCCAGCCATGCCTGATACTTGCTGTCCCTCATGAATATGTCTAGTCCCTAAATTCCCTAAATTTTCAATATTTGTTAGTGGCTAAATGACCTTCCTCTGAAACAACTTCAACTCTCTGTTGCTACCTACACCCAGAGTACTCAGTTCATCCCCTCAGCAAAGCTTTCCAGGTTTTCCCAAACAATCGTCCACTGTTAAAATGTATGGTGTGTGTGTGTGTGTTATGAGTCATGTAATCCTTGATTATAGACATCATTCCTTTTCTCTTTAAAATCTTTGTTCATTTTATTTTATATCTCATAAGGCAAGTTCACATTGTTCTATTTTGTGCACTTCAGGCCAGGCTGGGAGGCAGGTTAGAAGAGAGCTGTCAGAAAGAAACAAGTACCAGAACTCAAGCTTTTGTGCTCATAGCAACTTCTCCCCTGGAGAGAGAGTGGTAACCTTCATGTTGTCAACTATTCAACTATTCTTTTAAAATAATGAATCTCGGGTGCCTGGTGTCTCATTCGGTTAAGCATCTGAATCTTGGTTTCAGCTCAGGTCATGATCTCACGGTTCATGGGATCAAGCCTCACATTGGGCTCTGTGCTGACAGCCTGCTTGGGATTCTCTGTCCCTCCTCCTTTCTTTCTCTCCCCACTAGTGATTGCTCCTTCTTTTTCTCTTTCTCAAAATAAATTAGTAACAATTGAAAGAAAGAGAGAAAGAAAGAAAGAAAGAAAGAAAGAAAGAAAGAAAGAAAGAAAGAGAGAGAGAGAGAGAGAAAGAGAGAAAGAGAAAGAAAGAAAGAAAGAGAAAGAAAGGGTCAGCTGCTTATTTAATAAGTTTAAAAAATTAAAGTAACCCACGAGTATAGGATTCTATACCTCTGCCCCCTTAAATATGTCCTCCCCTTTCAATAAGACTTGGTCCTGAGACTGTGCTGCATCAAGCAGAGGCCAGTGAAAGCTGGTAGTCCTGACGCATCAGGATCTTCTCATCACTGAGGGAAATATGTTCCTGGAGCTGCAACTTCTCAGGAGACAGAACTAAATCATGGCAACTGCCTTAAAACTCCGTCCTGAATGGGAGGCAAGGAAAAGAACATAGTTTAGTTGGGTTTAAAAACTTACCTTATTTCTTGTAGAGAAGATGAGATCCCATAGAGAACCCCTAGATTTGCCCTCGCAATTTTGGTTTACTTTGAAGATGAATCATGTGCAGTATGTTTGCAACATGGAAACTCTACATCTGGTAGATTTACTCAGCTTTCCATTGCAGGGTCTATGGGGAGAGATGATATTCCACAGATAGCCAGTCTTTCCTAGAAGGCCTGAGTTAGGGCTGTAATATAGGCAGAAAGTTTCTTACTTCTGTTCTTAGAACTTTCTAGAATAAAAAGGAAATATCCCCACTATTCTGTGATAGAAACATCTCTAAAGCAACTCTGTAACCCCAAATCAACTCCTTGGCAGAGCACATGAATTAAACATTCTTCTTCCTCCATCATATATTTATAGACATTTCACAGATGTTCACAAATGCCCAGGCTTTGGAGGGACAAAGACTCTGCCCTTCCCTCCCAACCCTAAGGGAATAGCTCAGTCAATCCTGGGTCACAGCAAAGCATGGTGCCAAGAAATCCCAAAGGCTGCCAAGGCCGTCAACAGGCAGATTCTGTCCTCAGAGCCCTTCTCCCCTCCAGAGTCTGCCCCAAGGAACACCTCTCATCTCAGTTACTAAGTGCTCCACTCCTCTCCCTGCCCTAAGGAAAAAGCAAGCCTTTAAAGTCACACAGGTATGGACTACTAAAAGTTCCCAAGGTTTCTCCTCTTTCAGTCAAATCTTTCTAAGAACACACAAAGCTCTGAGCCCATATACAGGTTCAAACACAGGTGATATAATTGAATTCTAGCTTCACGATTTATATCTCCATGACTTTAGGCAAGTTTCTTAATGTCTTCCTGTTAATCTTAGAAAATGTTACCATTAGATATTATAAATCTTAATGATACTCATAAAATATAAAATTACAATGGAAACTACTCTTCAAGTTTCTATAATTTCTAAATATTTTGAAGTCAGTAAGTCAGTAGGTTAAGAAAGAAGAGAAAGAAAATGGAAATGATGATATTTTATACATTTTTAAGATTTTTAAATTCCCTTAAGTTATAGCTAAACAATGAAATGCACTTGTTTTGTTTAAACAATCTATGCTTTACTCAATGTTCACCACAAGTGTACTCTCGATCCCCTTTATCTCTTTCCCCCACCTGCCCACCTCCCCTCTGGCCACTGCTAGTGTATTTTCTGTATTAAAGGGTCTAGGATTTTATTTTTCTCTCTTTCCTTTGTTTGTTCATCTTGTTTCTTAAACTCCACATATGAGTGAAATCATGTGGTATTTATCTTCCTCTGTCTGACTTATTTAGCTTAGCATTATATACTCTAAGTCCATCCATGCCATTGCAAATGGTAAGATTTCACTCTTTTTAAAGCTGAGTAATATTCCATTGTATATATACACCACATCTTCTTTATCCATTCACCTACCGATGGATACTTGGGTTGCTTCCATAATTTGGCTATTATAGATGATGCTGCGGTAAACCAAGGGGTGCACATGTTTTTTCCAATTCCTGTTTTTGTTTTCTTTGGATAAATAACCAGTAGGGAATTACCGGATCAGATGGTAGTTCTATTTTTATCTTTTTGGGGGAACAACATGCTGTTTGCCACAGTGGCTGCTCCAAATTGCACTCCCACCAACAGTGCACGGGGGTTCCTTTTTCTCCACATCCTCATCAGCACTTGTTATTTCTTGTCTTTATGATTTTAGCCATTCTGATAGGTATGAGGTGATATTTCACTGCAGTTTTTTGGTAACGTTTATTTGTTTTTGAGAGAAAAAAAGAAAGAAGGTTCACACAGGTGAAAAGCAAAGTGAGAGGGGAACAAAGGATCTGAACCAGGCTCTGTGCTGACAACAGAGATCCCAACATGGGTCTCAAACTCATAAACCATGAGATTATGACCTGAGCCGCAGTCAGACGCTTCACCAACTAAGCCACCCAGGCACCCCTCATTGTAGTTTTGATTTGCATTTCCCTGATTATTACTGATGTTGAGCATCTTTTCATGTGTTTACCAGTCATTTGTGTGTCTTCCTTGGAAAAATGTCTATTCAGGTCCTCTGTCCATTTTTTTAATCAGATTTCTGCTCTTTGTGGTGTGAACTGTATAAGTTCTTATGTCTTCTGGGTATTAACCCCTAATCATTTTCTTCTGGACCCACGTAATTTTTGATTTCCTGTTTGATTTTTTTGGTTCACCTATTCATTGTTTAGTAGCTTCTTTACCCTCCATGTACTTATGTTCTTTCTAGATTTCTTCTCTTGAGTAATGCTACTTCCATACCATTGTGGTAAAAAAAAAAAAAAAAGATGTATAATACGATTTCAATATTTTCAAAATTTTTAACACTTGTTTTATAGCCTAACATGTGATCCATTCCGGAGAATTTTTCATGTGCACCTGAAAAGAATGTGTATTGTTCTGTTTTTGGATATAATATCCTGAATGTATCTGTTAGGTCCTTTTGGGCAAATGTGTCATTCAAACCCACTATTTCATCGTTGATTTTCTGTCTGGATGGTCTACTCATTTATGTAAGATGGGTGTTAAAGTTTCCTATGATTATTGCATTACTGTCAATTTCTTCCTTTATTTCTGTTAATAGTTGCTTTATGTATTTAAATGCACCCATGTTCAGTGCATAGACATTTATACTTGTTATATTCTCTTGTCGGATTGTTGGACTCACTCCAGACCTAAAGACACACTCAAATTGAAAGTGAAGAGATGGAAAAGCATTTACCATGCAGATAGAAGCAGAAAGAAAGCTGGGATAGCAATACTTATATCAGACAAAATAGACCTTGAAACAAAGACTGTAAAAAGACACAAAGAAAGATACTACATAATGACAAAATCACCATTTTTAAGCGTGCAGTAGATGACTTTTGGTAAATTTATAAATTCCTGTTTCTACCACCGCGTGGTAGGAGTTTATCAACTTTATTCTTCTAATCAAGGAAACAGATTTTGGCTTTGAGTATATTCTCCTCATATTTATGTTCTACTTCTTTGCCTTCTGCTCTTTAGTATTTGACTGTGTTCTGGTTCCTTCTGAGGCTACGAGGAACAATCTGTTTCATGCATGCCCCCTAGCTTCTGGTGGCTTGCTGGCCATCTTTGGAGTTTCATGGCTTTTATATGGATCACCATATCTCTGCCTTCATCTTCCCTGGTGTTCTCCCTGCCTGTGTGCATGTCTGTCTCCATGTCCAAATCTCCCCTCTTTATAAGGACCACAGTCCTTATAAAGCCCACCTTGATAACCTCATCTTAACTTGATCATCTGCAAAGACCTTATTTCCAAATTAATTCATATTCACAACAACTGGGAGGTAAGACTTCAACATCTTTTGGAGGTTGACAATTCAACCCATAACAAACTCTATACAGCTTCTAGAATTGGGGAAATATTCTGAGAGGAAAAACAGCATGATTGAAGCTCTCCAAAATTTTCTTCAAAACCGTTATGCTGTCTCTGCCCTTACCCAGCCCCGGAAGTTACCCTCCACCAGTTCCCAGCTTCCTGTCTATGTCCAGAAGCACCAAATGTTCTTGGGATAAAAGCAGCCACAGATCTTATTTTTCCTTCCCTTCCCCTATGTCCGTCTGTCTCTGCCTCACTTATTTCACTTAGCATAATACACTGTACTTCCATCCATGCTGTTGCAAATGGCAAGATTTCATTCTTTTTTATCAAGGGAGGCAAGGCATAAGAGACTCTTAAATACAGAGAACAAACTAGTGGTTGTTAGAAGGGAGGTGGGTGGGGGGAATGGGATAAATGGGTGATGGGCATTAAGAAGGGCACTTGTTGGGATGAGCACTGGATGTTATAGGTAAGAGATGAACCCCTGGGTTCTACTCCTTAAACCAATCCTACCCTGTATGTTAACTAATGAATTTAAATTGAAAAAGGCAGCCACATAATTTATTTATCGAAGGTCTTGTGTCTTCAGTTTATCCCTTCCAATTTGGTTTGCCCCAACAGGTCTCCTGTTCCTTATAGAGGTGGTTCCTCTGCTGTATCTGTCTTTTAACTAGTCGCTCATGACAAGAACATTATTGGCTAAAAGTTATCGAATCACACCCAGAAGCAAACAACCATTTATATGTTTTATTCTCATTTTTTAAAATTAACTCAACAAATATTTGCTGACCAATCACTATGTGCCAGGTACTGTTCAGGACACTGGTTATTTAACAGCATTTTTCTCAAAGACACAAATCCCTTCCTCATATCGATTGCATTCTGGCGTATATACTAAACAAAGAAAAAAAAAGGAGCAAATAAACAAATAACAGGTGTGACACATTAGAGAATGATGTGCTAAGGGGAAAAATTCAGCAAAGATAGAGGAATAGAAGGTACAGAATGTTAGTGGGTGTGAGTTGCAATTCTATGTCATCAGAAAAGTCATTGTTAAGAAGGCACGTTTTAATAATAAGTCAAAGGAATTGAGGGGGTAAGCATGCATATATCACGAGGAAGCACAACAAAGGCACAGAAAACAACCTGTGTAAAGGTTCTCAAGTAGGAGCCTGCCTAACCTCAAGTAAAACGTTGGCAGGTACAAAGGTCTGTTTGTTACAGTGAGGTCACAGGATTGCTGGAGTTGAGCCCTAGTAGAAAAAAAGCTGGAAATAATGGAAGGGCGGTTGAAAATGAGTGGGTTTGAATGATTGGTAATGACACGGGTATAGGGTATGGCCATGGGAGTGAGCAGCTGGAATGGATTAAAGGACAAGATTCCCAGAAGAAAACTGGTCAGTTGGTTGTTTTAGAAGCCAGCATATTGGAGGGATCATCTATGTGCATGATAAAATTACCAAGATATACAGCATAATCATGTTGGAATGATGGCAAGGAAGGTGCCAGCATCTTTAAGGAATAAGTGGGATGGGTCTGCAAGCATTAGGTAACTTTTATACAGAAAAGTGGAGTGTGGTACATACAGTCTGATTAAAGTTAAAAGCTAAGTGTAATCATGGGTGAAAGAGGAGGCATGAGCTGGAAGTAGCAGTGAGAAGCAATCATAACAAAAACTCATCGCCAGGCATTTGGCATGGGGCCTGCGGAAGAGAAAAACAGCCCCTACTTAAGTGGAAACAGCATACAGAAGGGAGAACCAGGACAGCTAGAAAATAAAGACATGTTCACAGAAGAGACTGAAAACGTATTTGAAAATGCATCTGCTTATTACCTGTTATTTCTGAAATCACAAAGATCTAATGGAAGAGGATTTGGGAGGATGTCAGTTATCACTTTATTGTCCTGTAGGGTATTTAAAGTGCAAATTTTAATTTTTTTCATAAAAAAATTGGCCGTCCTTAGTTTAAGACATAGTCATGCAGTCTGTTTGAAACCTAGGAGTTAAAACTCTTCTACTTGCAATTGTGGTTTTAAAATAGGATAATCCACTAGAATATGAGCTGTAAAAAAAGGAATCAGCATCGCCTCAGCTATCCAGAATAGTACTTGGCAATGATAGGGGACCCATCAATATTTACCTTCGGTCACAACGTGGCAGTGTTTGGAGCCACTATAACAGTAATCACATTCCGGCACTGAAATTATGTGGTTGTTACTGTATAAATATTTTTTTAAAAAAGCCTTTTAACATGACCTACATGATCTGAACCCACCACCCCTCTCTGACCTTATCTAGTACTCTCTGGGCTCCCATCTCACTGGCCTCAAACCCTGCAGCCTGTTTGTGTATAGCCACACAGCTGATGCCCTCACCTCTGCTAATATTTATTCAAACATCATGTCCTCCATGAAGACTACTCTGACCACCTAGTTAAAGTTGCAGACTGTAAGCCATGGAGATGTAATGTACAGCACGGGGAATAGAGTCGGTAACATTGTAATAACTTTGTATGGTGAGAGGGTAACCACACGTACTGTGGGGATCATTTTCATAATGTATAAAAATATCAAATCACTATAACATGCACCTGAGACTACTAGGATATTGTATGCCAATTATACTTCAATAAAAATAAAGAAATATAATACCATAAAATACAACACAACACAATCGCAGGCCGCTCCCCAGCCCTGATGATCCTTACCATCCTCCACTTTGATTTTTCCACAGTACATATAAACTTGTAACAAAACAAACCATCTACTCTTGTGTTTATTGTTGATTTTCTCTTTTCCTCACTAGAATCTGAGCACATGAGGTCAGGAATCTTTGTTCTGTTCACTGTTTTATCTCGAGCACCTAAAATAGGTCTGGCACATAGTTACCCAGTAAATATTTGTGGAAAGAATAGATTTCTAACATGTGTAGAACCAAAGTATGAAAAAGCTTGGTAGACTCAGAACTTTGGTCACGTGTAGTGAAAACAAATTGAACTAAAATGGAACAGATGTAGACTAGATGTCAACGTGTCACCAAGATACTTACAGAACTTCAAAACATCTCTTGAAAACATATTAACTATTTACAAATTACTATAAACCATATGAATATTTTAAAACATATTAAAAATTTTCTTAATAAATTTGGAAAATTGACAATCAGATAAAATGAGCACTATGTTTCTGGACAGACATCATTCCAGTTACCAAAGAATTCCCATTCTTCTTCTTGCCTTTACCACATTAACAAAGCCTTTAAATATCTTCCTACCTGGAAAAAAATGTGATTTTTTCTTGTGAACAGCCATCGAACATATTTTAAATTTATATTTAGCACCTCACATTGGCTCTCTTGACCTCCATTCCACTACCTGCACTTTGGAAGATGCCGGGATGCTAAAAGCCACGCTTTACATACTCCCTACATCTTGGTGTCTCCAGGGCACTGGATTCTTCACATTGCTTACTTTCCTGAGGGATTTGGAAGGTGAGACTTCAGACACCATCTCCTTTCAGCTCTTAGCAACAGATGAGCAAATAAGACTTAGAAAAGATTCATAATTGCTTTATGTCCAAGGACCTACAGCTGATAAGTAGCAGGTAAAGTATTACAATTTGTACATTTAAACTTCAATTTAGTGTTCTGCGTACTAAAATATAGCATTATTTGCTGTGTAAGTTCCCATAGATAATTTTTGTCAACTAAACTTCAGTTACACCTTCAGTCATTAAAAAATAATTTGACTCACTTTTTATATAAAGAAAATTATAACAAAATTGTCACACTTCAGCACTTATAACTTTCAGCAGTAATATTCCTCCATGAAAATGTAAAATACATAGAGAAACATGTAAAGATTCTCTGAATGTGATACTTTATGATCAATTCTCATAATACCTTCCCTTTCTCAAAAGTGTTATATGTCTCTCAACCCCCCACTCAAATCTGCTGAAGGTCTGTTATCGCTAGAAAGTGACATTCCGACTGCCAGGAATCTGCAGTACTAAAGATCACTTTGTTTATTCCATTTTGAACAATTACATTTGCTTCCAAAAAGTCTTATTGCTGACAAATATTACATGTGATAGGTAACTATTAAAATGACAAAAGTTGCCATTGTTGCTGCAAATTAGAAGAAGCAGAAATTAGAATAAGAATAATCTAATACAGGGGCTGTATTACTGGATTGCTGGATGACTTGGTTGGTATAGCATCTGACACTTGATTTCAGCTCAGGTCATGTTCTCAGAGTTTGTGGGATCGAGCCCCGCCTCAGGCTCTGCGCTGACAGCTCAGAGCCAGCTTGGGATTCTCTCTCTATCTGTCCCTCCCCAGCTTGCATGCGCTTTCTCTCTCTTTCTCTCAAAATATGTAAATAAACTTTTTTAAAAAAAAGAATAAAATATTCCTGGGCACCTGGGTGACTCAGTCAGGTAAGCATCTGACTCTTGATCTTAGCTCAGCTCGTGATCTCACGTTCATGAATTCAAGCCCCATGCTAAGTTCTGTGCTGTGCATGAAGCTTACTGAAAATAATAATAATAATAAAATTCCTGGCTTCTTTCTGTCATTTGACAGTCATGTCCTGCCTGGGAGGCTCGGCAGTTCAAGGATCAGCTCAGAAAAAGTACTAAAAAAATACCATCAAATCCAAGGTATAGTATTTATGTTTTATCAAAACTAATGAATGGGAGTCACCAAGAACACAGTAGGGGAGATGCTAAAATAATTACGAATGAGACATAAAAATTAAAAATTGTCAAGAGAAAATCAGGAAAAAGTAGCACCCTAGGAGATACGTAAGTCAGTTTGATTATCTCAGAGTAGACAATCTTGATTGGTTAGGAATTCTTTTATAGAACCAGAGTTTTGCCTTCCACTTATGTTGTGGAACTCCCCAAGGGTAACAACTGCCATGAATAACTTCTTAAGATTTATAAAGATTAGGGGCGCCTGAGTGGCTCAGTATGTTAAGCATCCAACTCATGATCTCATGCTTCGTGGGTTCAAGCCCTGTGTTGGGCTCTGTGCTGACAATGCAGAGCCTGGAGCCTGCTTTGGATTCTGTGTCTCCTCTCTCTCTTCCCTTCACCCACTCATGCTCTGTCTCTCAAAAATAAAATTAAAGTGCTAAAAAAAAAGCTAAGATATACAAAGAGTTTTCCAAAGGGAGAAAAAAAAATGCCTGCTATGAAGCCTTTGGCTCTGTTGGATGCTAACACGTGTGGTTCCTCTCTAACTGCCCTGCTGATCGCAGTGCAGGAACAAATGATTAAATGGTTGATACTGATATTGACTTCTGCTGTGGAGCAGCATGTTGGCCTCACCCCAGCAATCTTCCTGTCCCTTGGGAACACCTCATTGTTATAGCAGATGGATGAAAATGCACCTGCTCAGGGATTAGCACCTCCGTCAGTGGAGAACCAGCCTCAGGGGATGAAACTAGAATGATGTAGTCCGTGGCCTGTCACAGCAGCCCAAACAGACAGTCTTCACCAAAAGGAGAACATTAATTTCATAATGTATCTTCTAAGAAGGTGAACAAGAGCCGTGTCTACATGGACCAAAGAATACAATCGATTAGGTTTCTAAAAAACATCTGAATGGATGGTAAGCACCGTTCTTGGATATTTTTTAGCAATTGTCCTTATTTGGAGAGAATATAAATCCCTTGGTAAACCAAGAAGTGTATTTCCTCCTTAGGATCGAAAATCCTTAAGTCTCCTGTTTGAAATCTCTCTTTGAAAGTAATATGAATCCCAGTTCTACAAATTTGGCCAAGATGTAATCAGTGGATGACTTTTCCCTCACTTATGTGCCAGAGAGCTTGACTCCACAGAAAAATTGCCCCTGGTTCTTGGACTCCAAATTTACTTCATGTGACAAAATCCTGAGTTTGGTAATATCTTAGGTTAAATGATCTTAGAATCTTTAGTTATACAACTTCCCAGTGTGGACCACTGTAAAATCTAAGCTCTTTGAATCATCTCTATTATTTGGGGTAAGTACTTCATATGTAGGTTTCAGTTATTGCACAGAATTATAACTTAGAAATTCTTTTCAAATATAACATTAATTGAATTAATTGCACTGAATAAGTACATACATATCTAGTACTCTTAAAATATATCAGTTACTCACACTCTATACCTGTTTGCTTACCTGTAAGCAGTACTTATCATCTGAATAAGGAAACTTGATTATGAACTTGAGTTCACACTTGACTTAGGTTATTTTGTTTGATCTACTTTGGTTTCCTTTTGAGCAAATTTTTCAACATTAAATGAGTGGGTGTCTATTTAGAAATGAAAATTGGTAAATAAAATGTCTAGGTTTCTAAAAACTGCTCACAGGCATTCTGGAAAGAATTACTAGGAGGTTCTCTGATGGCTTTTTTTTTCCAGTTTAGCTTCCTACTCTCTCTTTCTCATTCTCTCTCACTCTCTTTCCCTTGCTTCCTCCCTCTCAGCTCTTTCTCTCTGGCCCCTCTCTCATCCTATGAGTATATATCTGTGATTCTCTTTTACTAATTGTGATACGTAAGAAATTGAGGCTTACAGAGGCTGAGATCACTAAGCCAGTAGGTGGCCTGGTTGTGACTTAGTGGCAGGTCTTTTGTGTATGGACCCAGTGATATCCCCTGCAAACAGAAAGGCAGCTGTGGAAAGAAATGCTAAGAATCTGGCAGGAAGTGAAAGGGATGAGAGTGGAATAAATAAAGTGAGGAGAACGGAGAAATGAGGCTGAATAAGTAAGGGAGAAGGTGTTGCTGTTGGGTTGAATGTTACAAAGAAAAATTCAATTCTATACTGTATGGACAGCTCCAATACATAAGACAGATGAATATTAGATATGACTTTGAGTGGCAGCTTTCCATTTTTTTAGAGTTTATTTATTTTGAGAGGGAGGGAAAGACGGAGAGAGAAAAAAAAAAAACATAAGCACAGGAGGGGCAGAGAGAGAGGGAGAGAGAAAATCTCAAGGAGGCTCCACTACCATCGCAGAGCCAGATGTGGAACTTGAACTCATGAGCCCCAAGATCATGACCTGAGCTGAAATCAACAGTCCGATGTTTACCCAACTGAACCACCCATGTGCCCCTCAACTTTTTTAAGCACGAAATGAATCACCTCTCTAAGAAAACCCTACTCAGAGGCTTAAACAATCAATGCAATTAAGAGATGAATGCTTTTGTCAGAAGACAACGGAGTCCTTTGTTGTAACTCATCTAGTGAGCCATCCTTATACTGCAAATGAGGAAACTGAGGCTGGGAGATGCCAGCAACATGCACAAATAGCAGACCACATTAGTGACACAACCTGGAATAAAACTCACTTCTCATTTCCTGACTCTGAAGTCAGTGTTTGTTGTAATTCACAAGGGTCCTTATAAGAGAGATCTCAGTTCCTGGGTCAGGAGGGAGAGAATGAGGTTAAGGAATGTGAATAAATGGCACTGCCACGATCACCTGTGGACGCTCTGCATTTTGTGTATGGGGTGGGGTGGGGTGGGGGTGGGGTTGCTGAATTGTGAGAGTAACTTTTCAGCGTTCGCAGAGTGCTATAGTCCACATATCAATTGAAGCTATCCTCTCGAAATTTCCTAAGGTATAGCAGCCATCCTCTGCTTAAAAGTTCCCAGTAGTGGGGCACCTGGATGGCTCAGTCAGTTAAACTTCCAACTCTGAATTTCACCTCAGGTCATGATCTCACCATTGTGAGATCTAGCCCTGCATCCGGCTAATTGCGCAGCCTGCTTGGGATTCTCTCTCTCTCTCTCTCTCTCTCTCTCTCTTTCCTTTTCTCTCTTTCTCTCTCTGTCTCTCCTCTGTTCATTCTCACTCTCTCTCTTTCTTTCTCAAAATAAAGAAATTTTTAAAAAAGCAGTTCCCAGTATACACAAAGCACGTTTTCATTGCGACTTTTCTTCCGGGTTGCAATAGTAACTCTCTTGAAACGCTACATCATCTGTTCTCTTAGGCAGTGGTGGAACATAGTAGTTAGCAATTTGAGCTGTGCAACCACAATGCCAGGCCACAGTACACTACATCTCTAATCTTATGTAAGAGATTTATCTTCCCAAGATGTGTTCTATTTCTTTAAAATGGGAGTAGGATTGGTACTTACTCCATAGGGTAGCATGACATGTAAGTGACATAATACTATATCATACTTGGCACGGTGACATAATACTATATCATACTTGGCACAGTGCTCCACAACACAGTTAGTAAACCCAAAGCCTAATTGTTTCATTGTTGTCCTTATTATGTTCCGGGAAACTTTGCTCCATTTTGGGAACAGAGGAAACCGAAAGGAACGAATGACTCAGGCTGGTTCAGGATTGAGTCAGTCTCTTGTGACCTGGATCTGCTGGACCGTCGCTGTTTATAATCTTCCTCAATTCAGGTATATTCCCCAAGTATTATACAATCACAACTTTTAGGTTTATTTTGATCGTTTAATATGTACACGAAAATTACAAAATTACAACGGAATTGTCACAACATCTGGAAAAAAGCATTGAAAGCATAACCCGCTTTGGATTGTTTTGAAGATAAAACAGGGTAAGATGTTGGACGGTAGTTAGCACGCTGATGAGTGAATGATAAACTCATGGAATAATTACTAAGGAAGTAATATTGATATTTGAGGGAACTGATTCTGGAGTCAGAAAATATGGCCCACGTTCTGGCTTCACCACTTATGAGCTGTGCAACCTCGGATAAGTCTCCGCAACTCTTGAGGGTATGTTCCATCATTTGTGAAAAAAGAGGCAATTGTAGGGTCATTCTAATACCTGGAATAAGGTAAGCGCTCAAAAAAATGGCTATTAATAAGAAGAATAAAGGGAGGAAGAGGAAAACTATATCACATGGAAGAACACTTAAATAAAGAGGAGAAATGGCATAGGAGAGACTAGCGTTAATAAAGCATCCATCTTTTAAAGTCTTCATTTAGCATGGTAGTAAGATCCAAATGCTTGGATACTGAATAAATGAATAAAAACAAATAATAAGGTCCCTAAGGTCCTGGAAAGACATGAGGCCAACAATCACTAATTATAAGGCATATGTTGCATTTTTAGGTTTTCCAGATCTCACCTGGAGTTCATATCAGCACCTAATAAATGGAGAAGCCAAACAATGTGACTGAATTCATTCTTTTGGGCATTACAGAGAACCCCGAGCTGCGGAAAATGCTTTCTGCTCTGTTTATAATCATGTATGTGTCCACAGTTTTGGGGAACCTTCTCATTGTGGTAACCGTGATCACGAGTCAGAGCCTGAGATCACCCATGTATTTTTTCCTTACTTCCTTATCCCTCATGGATGTCACCTACTCTTCTGTCATTGCCCCCAAGATGATTGTGGACTCCTTCTCCGAGAGCACTGTCATCTCCTTTGAAGGCTGCATGACCCAGCTCTTTGCGGAGCATTTCTTCGGTGGGGTGGGGATCATCCTGCTCATCGTGATGGCCTACGACCGCTACGTGGCCATCTGCAAGCCCCTGCACTACATGAGCGTCATGAGCCCTCGGGCGTGCCGCCTGCTGCTGGGAGGGGCCTGCGTGGGGGGCTTTATCCATGCAGCGATACAGCTTCTCTTCATGTATCAAATACCCTTCTGCGGCCCCAATGTCATCGATCACTTTGTATGTGATCTGTTTCCGTTGCTGAAACTCGCCTGCATGGACACCCGCACCCTGGGTCTCTTAGTCATCCTCAACAGCGGGGTGATGTGCGTGACCATCTTCCTTATCCTCATGATCTCCTACATGGTCATCCTCTGTTCCCTGCGGTCTTGCAGCTCTGCCGGGCGGCGCAAAGCCCTCTCCACCTGTGGCTCCCAACTCACTGTGGTCGTCTTGTTCTTCGTGCCTTGCATTTTCCTGTATGTGCGGCCTGTGGCCACTTACCCCATAGACAAGGTGATGGCAGTGTCTGATTCCATCATCACACCCATGTTAAATCCCCTAATCTACACCCTGAGGAACGCAGAGGTGAAAAATGCAGTGAGGAAACTGTGGGGGAAAGGGGGGAATTTGTTGGCAGGTGAGCGTCATGCTAAGAATATCATGTTTCCCATAAAGACAAATTCTTTTAGAAATACGAGAAATAAACTATCCGTTCTCCACTAGCAGCCAGAGGGATGTCTTAACAATATAATGTACTTGCTTTATGACTTAGGAATTAAGGATCATGGATTTGTTAAAGGATTATGATCCTCTCTTGCGTTAGACCCTCCTTGGCTTCCCACTGCCTTTAGAAATGTCTTGCCTTGTGGTAAAATTCTCCAATTGATCTTTCTACTGCCTCTAAGTCCACATCTGGAGCAACTCACCTCCTCCCTCACTGTCCACCAGCAGTTGTGGGACTTTTTCACCTGCCCCCTCAGCTCTGTGAGACTTTCTCATCTCTGTGCTTTTGCTTCTCTCTATCTGAAAGCAAACCCTCCTCTTCTTCAGATAGCTGTTTTCCCCTAATTTACAGTTTCAGATCAAGAGACTAAACGTTATTATCTCATAGAGCCTCCCCCTTCACACTTCTAATAAAGATTTCTCCACTCCTACCATAATTCCCCACGTCAACATCATCCTAATTTCTTTGTAAAAGTGATCAAAAGTATAACTACTTTTGCATAAATATAATTTGACTTTTGCTACTTGCCAACTCCCTCTCTACTGGACATCTTGCAAGAAGGACTTTTGTTTTATTTATGCCTGGCAGCTATTAGGTTTTCAATAAATGTTGAATGACTATAGAAGGCAAGAGGTTTTCACCCCACTCAAATAGCCAAGTTCAGATGGTTACGGGGAACAAGAAGATAATCAATAAGTAATTAGAAATAAAAAACGAAGGCAGGGAGTGATCATCACAACAGAGTCCGTGGAAATGGAGGGCTCTGGTCATTTTATGGAGGATACTTCATATCGGGTAGGCAGAGAAAGATACTATTAGCAAGTAACTTTTCAGTTGATTTTGAATTCTGTTGAGATTTACTGAGGAAAAGTGATGAAATATATTAATCTATAGGTTCGACAATGACGAGCACAATACATGACAAAAATGATCAGCAAGAAATGGCATGTGAGGATTGGTGGGATGAAAATTCTAGAAAGGGAGACTCTAATGCAGGACTACCACGGTATTTTCAAGGAACACAATGGTTCAAGTAGAGTGGTGGGAAGCAAGAAGAGAAATGCACACAGGAGTAGGACTATGTAGTGTGGAGACAGCTAATCCTCCCTGTAACCACGAAAAGCACGAGTTTTGTCATGGTCTCTTAACAATGACCTCAAGCCAGAAATTCTCCAGGAAGGCTGACTGACTTTAACTTCGGTGCTATAGAGGAGTTGGGGGACAAGGTGTGAAAAGCTTTTGCATCTAGCTTCTATTTGTTCCTTCAGTTTTGATTGTAGAAGGAATTTTACACCACCATTTAAAAATATTTCACAATAGGGGTGCCTGGGTGAGTCAGTTGGTTAGGCATCGGACTCTTGACTTCTGCTCAGCTCATGATCTCACGGTTCATGGTTTGAGCCCCACCTTGGGCTCCATGATGACAGCGTGGAGCCTGCTTAGGATTTTCTCTCTGTCTCAAACTCTCTCTCTCTGCCCCTCCTCTTCTCACTTTCTATCTCTTGCTTTCTCTCAAAATAAATAAACATTTTAAAATGTGTTTATTTCACAGTAAAGTATTCCTCTTATTTCATATTTTTAAATTTTTCCATGTATCAATACAGAAGAAAAATCCATAACAATGTGATGACTTGGGTCTTTAGAAAAGCTTAGGATAATCTTTATTTTATTATAATCACATAATATAAACACTAGGAAGGTCCTCGGAAAGAGGTCCAAGATTTTATGTTTTGTGATGTGTGAGATTTGATAACTTGATAAGGGTTGATCAAAGAAACAGTGTGATGCTAACTTTAGTTTTATGTTTCTCATTCTATTATTGAGAGCTTTTTTGGGACTGTGTCAAGTTATAATTTAGGGTCACCTACCGGTTCGTTGCCATCTTCTTTATAGACGATTAAACAAGTTCTCAGGTTAACAGCTTGCCTCTATTTCTCCTTAAATACATTTTAACACATAAAGTCTGAAAACTTTTCACATATTTTGCTTTCCAATACAATCTTTAGTTTACTGATTTCTGGTACCAGGATTTTCTGATAATACAAGCAAAAAGGACTGTTTCTGAGATGCCAAAATGGGATTTGATAAAATTTAGACTGAATTATAATTAAAGCACAGCAAACTAAAAGGAAAATGAATTTCTTTAACTTGATGAAAGAGTATGCTCCGAAAGCCTAAAGAAAAGGTCACAGTTAATTAGAAGAGTAATCCATTAAATTCAGATATAAGGCCATCTTGTATAACTCTATTATTATCTATTTTACTAAGAGTCTTAATGACAAGTTCTCAACCTCATAAATCCCTACAGAGACCAGGAAGATTTTAAAAATTGAGGAAAGTCAAATTGTGCAAAGATATTTAAGAAGAAATTTAAGACATTTGTTCCCTATAGAAAGGGAGTGAATTCTGTCCCCTCTAAGAGTCTTCCCAGACTGAGCTCTGGTGTGTTGTCACCCTATGGGGAGCATATGTCCAAATTTGCCCCACACTCAGATTTTTAAGAGAAATCAGGTATCCATATTTTATATAACTTTTAATGATTTGAATGTGTAGGTGGCTGATTTTTTAAAGGTTGGTAAAATCTTATTCTAAACAACAATTTTGGATCAAACAAATTTACAGATTTTTCAGGTGAATTCAGTCCATTAACTGTCACTTTGGAAGTTCTGTGTCAATCAATGAAATAACAGTAAAAAGGAAATAAGGCCATCAGAACCCAAAATGAAGCAACATAATTCATTACTGGATGGTGTGTTCATCTACTTAGCAAAACCAAGACAAAAGACAGATTATAGTATTTATTAAAATCTTAGTCAAAAATAAGCACAATATTACTTCCAAATGTAAGTATAATAAACAAGTTTAAAAAATAAAATAGGGGCGCTTGGGTGGCTCAGTCGGTTGAGCGTCCGACTTCGGCTCAGGTCATGATCTCGCGGTTTGTGAGTTTGAGCCCCGCGTCGGGCTCTGTGCTGACAGCTCGGAGGCTGGAGCCTGCTTCGGATTCTGTGTCTCCCTCTCTCTCTGCCCTTCCCCAGCTCACTCTCTCTGTCTCTCTCAAAAATAAATAAACATTAAAAAATTAAAAAATAAAATAAATGGCTTTCAAATAAAACTAACAGATGTAACAAAAATGTTACAAAATAAACATCTTCACAAAAGATATAAACAACCGAATAAGATGAGTTCTATAATTCATGATAGGAAGAACTCACATTTGAAAGTTGTTAACTTTTCCCCGTTAATGGTCACATCGAGTGAGTTGCTAATCAAAATTTCTGGAGATAATATTCAGAGAAACAGACAAAATGATTCTAAAGTCCACATGGTTGAATATACATATGAGAAGAGTCAAAAATTGAGGGGGGGGCAGAGGGAAGAACAAAAAGCAAATATATCACAAAATTATAGTAATCCACAGGGACCAGGCAGATACATTCTAAGACACTTGCACATAACTGAAAGGAAGTGGGGAAAGGAGAGGAGAAAGTAAACTTTTCTTGTGGGGGTGATTTACCGTCCCTGGTATAGCTTGGCAGTGATGCACTAAATATATATGCCTTATTCAGTCCCATGTTTGAACCCTTTCAACTCATTTCTCAAAGCAATATGTTTTCAGAATATCATCATGATTGTTTCAGAAAGATGACACCCACTTTTTAACATTTTTTGAATTTCTCAAAGAGTTTTAAAAATGTTTCAGTTTATTTAAATATTATTGATTATGTATATTGTGATTATGTAAATATAAGTAATAATAATAAAGGGTATTTAGCGTGCATTTATCATAACCCAGGCACTTCCCTAAACACTTTATAAATGTGAACTCATTTCATCTTTGCCACAAATCTATACATTCACTACTGTTGTGCTTCCATTTTGCAGATGAGCTACCTGAGATACAAAGAGACTAAGTAAATTGCTCCAGATAAATTTCTAAGCCTTATTCAAAATCCAGTTCAACCCTATGCTTCTAAATTCCTCTATGCCAATTCCCTGGAGATAAGAAATGTAAAAGCAAAGGAAGAGATACATGAATTAGTTAAATTCAATATAATGTGATGAATAAGTTGAAGAGTAATTTACAAGTACGAAGGGAGTGTAAAAGTCTTTGGTTGAGCCGTTTGGTCAACAAAAAGCTTCCTGGAAGAGATGACACTGAGGTTGAGTCTGAAAACATGAGTGAGAGGGTTTCCAAGTTAGCCAAGGTAAAGGACATTCCAGGTAATGGGACCAGCATGAACACAGACACAGAGCATGAAGCAGTAGATCATAGGCACTGCTAAGGATGAAATCAATTACATTCTACAAAACACGTTGAAAAGCCCCTGGCACATAGCAAGCATTTGGGGCCGATTTATTACACTGTGCACACAATTATTACCCTCCCTGTATCTACACTGTTTTCTTTGTAACTTTGCAGTCCCTTCCGTCCTTGAGTCCGGAAGTCCTTGTGACTGGCTTTGGCTGATAGAAAGTGGTAGACACACAGACAGAATGCCAGTTCTGAGCCTCTGCCTCAAGAGGCTTGTGCACTTTCATTTGCTCTCTGAGACACTTCTGCCAGGCAAACAACCCCAAATCAGCAAGCTGAATGACAGGCCACCAGGGAAAGATCATCACTCTCCCATTCAAGATCATAATGGATCAGACCATAGCTCATTGAGCCCAGACAGCTGAGAGATCCCAGAGAAGATCATAGAGCCTCCCCTCCACCTGCAGCTGACTACAGAGAATCTTGTGTTGTTGCTGTTTTACAACAGGATTGTTTCAGGGAGAGGTGCCTGACCCGTATAAAATGCAAACTCAGGACTTTTGCTCGAATTCCAGCTCAAAAATCCTGTCTTTCCTTATGGAAATTTAATTTATTTATTTATTTATTTAAGTATTTTTATGCCGCAAGCCAGACTAGAGGCTCAGGGTACATTTATGTCATAAGACACTGCCATTATTCCTTAACCGTGTTTTACTCCTTTAAACTCTATCATTCTAGCTTCTGATCTGACCCACTCCTTCTGATTCATGGGGTGAAGGAGGAGGGGTGGCAGGTCTTTATGGTACCTGACAGAACTCTGTAACTGCCTATCACTTGCGATGGTGCTACAGAGCTCCTCAGTTGTCCAGCTATTTGAAGTGACTGATGCTAGAATTACCTCAACACTAACTATGCCCGTTGTCTGCTGAGACCTTAGAGATGATTCTGTCCTGGATCCTGAGGTCTTTTGTCTGCACAGGAAGCTTTCAACCTAAATGTAAAAATCACATAAGGACTTTTTAAGAGCCATCTTGGATCTTTGATTAAGTCATTTTTCCCCCCGACCATTGAAAGATTGATTTCAGACTTCCTTTCCTTTCTCCTGTTCCTGTGCTTGGAGTGAATTCCTTTCCCTTTTCTTCATTACTCCTTCCTAAAGTCAATCACCACCCAATTCACTCAAAGTCTTCCTCATTTACAGACAAGGTTGTATTATACAAATTTTGGTCCTTAAAAATTTATGTTTAATGTGAGGACAAATAAATATTTCTCATTTTGAAATAATATACAATCACATTCTAAATTAAAATAAATTATCTTGAGGACTAGTGTTGACACAAATTATTTATAATGTAACCTTTCTTATGTAGCAAGGTGTTAAAACTAAAATGTTGAATAGACACAACAGATGTGAACTGTGTATCTCAATCACCTTATGCCTATTTCCAAACCAAAGGAAATGATCAACAGTAGTATCCTACAACCAGACAGATGCCACAAAGAAACCATGAGGAGATCTTCTAGGGACCAGTCCAAAAGACTTCACTGGGAAGTGTAAGAATTTACAAGGTAACCACTGGCTTTATGAGGGCTAACAAGGGGACATCAGTGATAATTTAAAAATGGACATCTTCCCACATCAAGGAAACTAAAATTAGAGAGCCTACAAAACACCGCCAAAAGGAAGGCAAATAAAAAGCTTTCAACATTTGCCAGAAGCAGAGACAGTGAGTCAGTTTGTTAAGGTATCAGGTCAAGTAAGACCATTTTGTCCCCTCACCACTTCTCCCACCCCTCCCAACCGAGACTTTATTAAGATCTAAGGGAATCTGGGATCTATATGACCTAAGCATGAGAATAAAATTCCCAAAGTTTTCTGAGCATTTGTAACATATTTTCTTTCTCCCACTATATTAAATTTTGAGGTCAACAAGGGATAAGAATTAAAGTTTTATTTTTATTATGTCTTGCTTACTTAAGAATCAATTATTCTAAATATAACCTTCACATGACCAGATTCAAATGCTTCTAAAATGAAACTGCAAGACACAAAATTAAGAAGATGGGGAGTGTTCACTTAGAATATGAAACATAATTGCCTCGTATAAATGTGGCACTGAGAGCTCAGACAAATGTCCTCTTTGGGACTTAAATATTTATTCTGCCACCACTTTCTATGTAGGAATATTGGACATCTTTGATGGGACATGATAACATTTGGTCTTCAGTTGGTAGAAATTTTTCACATACTTATGAAGGTCATTGGATTCTTTCTCATTAGCCTATATGAATTAAGTAATTCCTCATGGTGCCAATTTGATGGGAATTATAAACTCAGATACTGAAAAAGCATCACATGACAGTGCTGAATTATGAGATTATGACGTGTTGGTGGTGGTGGAGGTTGAGGTGGTTAGGGTGGTAGGGTGTTTATTTATGTGTCAATTAGCTTCTCTTCAAAAGTGAATATACATATTTTAAAACAACTTCCTATGAAACCAGAAGACCAAAATTGAAAAGCACTAAAACAGACTTTCCAATCCTGGGTTCTCCCAAGGAATCTGAAATTGATTTTTCACAACTATTAGGAAATTAAATAAATAAATAAATAAATAAATAAATAAATAAATAAATAAAGTGTTTTTCTGATGTCCAAATAAATATGGCAGCCTAGTAAGCCAAGTTAAATGAGGTCTTTCTTATAGAGATACTCTAAAACTGTATTTTTTCCTGCAAATGTTCAGATACCCAAAAAGTGATTCTCCAAATATAAAAAGTCAAAGCTTCTTCTCTCCCACCTGGATAAAGTTACCACTTTCCTTTCACCTTTTCTTTCTCTGCACTGTGCATTGTTCTCTACCCTGCCTTCTACCCCTTATGCTTCTGCATATTCCTGCCGCCAAATCCCCTCACTTCCTTTTCTCTGTGGAGATCAATAGAAAGGCCCCACCAAAAGGCTACTGGCTAACTGATAATGGCCATCACTGCCAAGTGTAAAACTCTGCTTCTCCCACTGTTCACAGAACTTTGAGAGGTTTTTCCAGTGACGGTCTGGGTTTTCACTGAGGTTTCCAGTTTTTCTTGCAGTTTGAGGGTCCATCCATGTACAGGCCCCAGTGAGTCAGGCTCGGGCACAGATTCCACAGCAGAATTTTCTCAGAACATCTTCTCCAAGTTCAAGGTTGTCAAGAACACAAGGTCTGTTTCTAGTTCTGGTTCCATTTGGATTAGTATTATGTCTACATTCATAAGGACCAGAATAAAATCTAGAAAAAGAGTTAGTGTTTGTATACATACACACACACTCACACACTCATTCTGTCACTAGTCAGTACATTTCTTTCTGAAGACAAATTTGTACAGGAAATGAAATCATCAGGTGAATATGACCAGCTGTCAATAGAATTCAACTAAGGGCCAGAATTGGTTCTTCAAAATAGTTATGAACTATCATCCTATTCTAATGGAATTGTCTCAGAATAAGTGATATAAATATTTATTCATTTTTATTCATGTTAATTCAGTTAAATATATAAAATATTACTGAAATTAAAATTTCCTAATTGATTTTTTCCCTCAGTGAGAGTATTTTATCTTTCCCATACATGCCAAGCTGTTAAGGAAATAAACGTTACAATCCCTGAATCTCCTGTATCAACAGCAGTCATACTTTGCTACACCATAACCTTTTCATGGCACTTTTCACCTCCACATTCCTCAGTGTATAGATCAGAGGGTTGAGCAAGGGCGTCCCAATTGTATAAAACACAGCCACCATCTTGTCTACTGGAAATGTGGTTGGTGGCCGTGTGTATATGAATATACATGGACCAAAAAACAGCACAACCACAATAAAGTGGGAGGTGCAGGTGGAAAGGGCTTTTCGCCTTCCTTCAGCACTGTGGCTTCGCAGAGAGTACAAGATGACAACATAGGACATAAGCAGGATTATGAAACTCACCATGCATATGGCCCCACTGTTAGAAACAACTAGCAAGTTTGTCGCATAAGTGTCCATGCAGGCAAGTTTCAACAAGGGCTGCAAGTCACAGAAATAGTGGTCAATCACATTGGGGCCACAGAAAGGCAATCTCAAAGCCAGGAAAATTTGTGCTGAAGAATGGATACAGGATCCCACCCAGGCTAGAATCACCAAAATGCTGCAGACACGCCGGTTCATGATGGTCGGGTATCGCAAGGGCTTACAAATGGCTATGTAGCGATCAAAAGCCATGATGATGAGCACGAAGATTTCCATGCACCCAAAGAAATGGGCTGCAAAGACCTGAGTCATGCACTCATTATACGAAATGGTCTTCTTCTGAGTAATGGCATCCACAATCAATCTGGGGGCTGTGGTTGTAGAGAAGCAGGCATCAGCAAAAGACAGATAGAATAGGAAGAAGTACATGGGACTCCCAAGGGTCCTGCTTACTTTAATAGTCACTACAATGAGAAAGTTCCCCAACAGTGTTGCAAGGTAAAGGATCAAGAAGACCCCAAATATTGCCTTCTGCTTTCCTGCATCCTGTGTCAACCCAAAGAGAATGAATTCAGTCACACTGCTATTCATCGCAATATTCGTGGCTTCAGGTAAAGTGCAGTTGATGACAAGAGCTGAATCTGCAAAGTGAAGATAAGAAGTGACATCTTGGGAAGATTGGTGGGCTGAACTCTGAATTCCTTGCTTTTGTTCCTTATTAGGTTACCTCTAACTGCCTTTAATCCTCTATGAATCTTTGTAAATCTGCAAATGCCCAACCCTCTCCCTGATCTATCTGTTGAATCAGAAACTAACTACATTGGATCAAAGCCTTGCATTTGGGGAATAAAAATTAAATGTGCTTTAAAAATTCTGATTCCTACCAAGATTGAAAACAGAAGAACTTGGACTTCCCGTGGGCAAGTGACTTAACTGTCTCAAAATTTAATTTTAATTTGAAAAATGGAGTGCAAATATTTGCCTTACCTGATCCTGAGTTTCCCTAAGAATTAAAAGATTGTTTATGCACACATATACACACATATATTTCATGTGTTATGCATTTCATCTTCATGCTTTGAAATCTAAAAAACAGTATTCTAATGTAAGTAAGCACTCGTATTGTTGTAAAATCCCTCTGGAAGAAATATTCTCAGTTGAGTTCACTTATTTTTGGGTCCCGAACCCCTTCATCTCTGACCCCATCAGTATCTTGGATGAAATACGCTCTACAAATCTATTTTGATGATCTTTTACTTACTCCTCTCATGTTCAATGTCAGCTTCACTGATATCATTATATGACAAATGTCTGGACAATTTTGAGATTGGCATAATTGAGGAAAACTGTTTGCCTTCTTGTCAGCAGTGTTGGACTAAACTCAGAATTCTGAGCATTTCTGCCTATGAATTCAACATGCTATAAAATTCCTAATGATGCCTATAATCTTAATAGTGTTTTACTCATAGATGTTCATTTAATCTGAATTCACAAGGATACTTCTAAAAATAATATCTGAAAAGTATCCATAATTCCAACATTCTATGTTATGATCGTTCTTTTTCAGGTTCTTATTCATACTTGTATAGTTTTTCATTGAAATCATCATATAATACCATTTGTGTTCTGATTTTGACTTGGAATTATCATAGCACTTCTTCCCATGTTATTATAACTTTCGTTGATTTGTTAATTTAGTTATGTGACATTGCATAAATTTTTGCAAATGGCATCTATTTGACCATTTGTCCTTTGAGATATTTATATTGCTTCCAATTTTGATTCACTTAAATAACAACTTAGAGTAATTCCCAGTATGATATTGCCATCCGAAATACTAGATATTACCATTTCTATTGATAATTATTAAAAACATTTTTCAATATTTTGAGTCCATTTATTAACTATATAACTAAGTGAGTTTTCATTGAGAGCATTATTAGCTCACACATGGTACAAAATGGGGCTGGTATCTCATAAACGTCAGTATTAGAAATGGTTAAAATCTTAGAATTCTTTAAGTGGATCCCCTATGTTTCTAAACAGAAGGAAAGGATACAATTTCAGATCTTCTCTCTTATCATTCTCTATCCTCTCCCTCTTTTTATCTCCTTGCTACAACTTGAAAAGGAAAAGTGAACATTCTAAAAATATGATGAATCATAATTTATAATTAAATGGTTACCATGATTTTCAAGAGCAAAGGCTGAAATACTCACCACGACTTTCAAAGTCCTCTAATGTTGTGGCATAGTGTTGCTTACCACGTTTCCTTTCAGTGTTTCTGATCATGTGTGCTCCAGTCATGCCTGATACTTGCTGTGTCTCGTGAATATGTCCCAACTATCTCATTCCCTACATTTTCAATGTTTCTTAGTGGCTAAATGATCTTCCTCTGATACAACTTCCACTTCCATTGCTACCTGAGCCCAGAGTACCCAGTTCATCTCCTCAGCAAAGCCTTCTAGGTTTTCCCGAAAAACTTTCTTACTAATGGCCTTTCATGTTTAAAATGTGTGTGTGTGTGTGCGTGTTTATTGAATCATGCAGCCCTTGATTATAGCCTTCTTTCTCTTTTTTTCTCTAATTTTTTTGTTTATTTGATTTTATATCTCATAAGGAAAATTCACATTGTTCTATTTTCTGCACTTCGGACTACACTGGGAAGTAGTTTAGCCGAGAGCAGTCAAAAAGAAACCAGTACTAGAATTAAAGCCTTTGTGCTCCACAGTAATCTTTCCCTCTTGAACACTCCACACCCCACTCCCACTGCCAAGCAATGCATCAGACTCCATCCATTTGGGTGGACTCAGCGTAAAGCCAGAAACCATGAATCAGTAAAGAAGAAAAGCACTGACATGTCCAGTATGTATCCTGATTCTCAAATGGAAGCATACTTGAAGAGGGATTAAAAAAAGAGAGCAGAATTTGTATATTTATATTTATATTTACATATTTAAACCCATAGTGTAAGCAAAGAACTTTGTTAGGGATAGAGAGTGCTTGTTGTAAGATTTCACTAGAGAGTTTGCTTCTCATTCCTCCACTCCATATATCATCCCTTACTCCAAAAGCAGAAAGAGAATATAATTCTTAGCTGTAAGCAGGGGTGACAGTGGGTCTGGACAGCCAACTTTAGTATAATTACTGTCAGAACAATCAGTATATCACAGAATTGTGGCATCAACAGTATCAATGCATACTGACTACATATGGTCAGTATACAACCCGATCCTTTTCCTGACCTTAAGCCTTGTAAATAAGAAATCCACAAGTATAGGGGTGCCTGGGTAGCTCAGTCAGTTACATGTTGGCCTCTTGGTTTCAGCTCAGGAAATAATCTCATGGTTCATGGGATCAAGCCCCGCATTGGGCTCTGTGCTGACAGCCTGCTTGGGATTCTCTCTCTCTTCCTCTCCTTCTGCCTCACCCTCACTCATTCTCTCTTTGTCTCTCTCTCCCCTCTCTCTCTCAAAGTTAATAAATAAACATTCAAAAATAAATAAATAAGTAAATAAATAAATAAATAAATAAATTGAGGGTTAGCTGCTTATTTAATAAATTAAAAGAAAAAGAAACCCACAAGTATAGGATACTACACTTCTGCCACCTCAAGTATACCCCCCCATTTCAATAAGAATTGGTCCTGAGACTGTTGCATCAAGCAGAGGCCAGTGAAAGCTGGGAGTCCTGGCACATTCAGATCCTCTCATCACTGAGGGAAATAGGTTCCTGGAGCTTCAACTTCTCAGGAGACGGAACTAAATCATGGCAACTGCCCTAAAATCCAGTCCTGAATGGGAGGCAAGGAAAAAAACATAGTTTAATTGGGTTTTCAAACTTACCTTATTTCTTATAAAGAAAGAGATGAGTTCCAATAGAGAGCACCTAGATTTGCTCTCACAATTCTGGTTTACTTTGAAGATGAACCATGTGCATTGTGTTTGCAACATGTAAACTCTACGTCCAACAGATCTACTCAACTTTCCGTTGCAGGGTCTATGGGGAGAGAGGATACTCCACAGATAGCCAATCTTTCCTAGAAGGCTTGAGTTAGGGCTGTAATATTGGCAGAAAATGTCTTACTTCTATTCTTAGAACTTTCTAGAATATAAAGGAAATATCCCATTATTCTGTGATAAAACCATCTCTAAAGTCAGCTCTGTAACCCCAAAACAACTCCCTGGAAGAGCACGTGAAATAAACATTTCTTTCTCCTCCATCATATATTTATAGAGATTTCATAGATGTTCACAAATGCTGAGCCTTTGGAGGGACAAGGACTCTGCCCTTCCCACCCAACCCCAAAGGAAAACTCAGTCAGACCTAGATCACAGCAAACCATGGTGCCAAGGAATCCCAAACAAGGCTGTCAACAGGCAGATTCTATCCTCAGAGCCCTTCTACTCCTCCAGTCTGTCCTAAGGGATACATCTCATCTCAGTTACCAAGTGCTCCACTCCTGTCCCTGTCCTAAGGAAAAAGCAAGTCGGTACAGACTACTAAAAGTTCCCAAAGACTCTGCTTTTTAAGCCAAATCTTTTCTAACACCACACAAAACTCTGACCCCATGTACAATTTTAATCACATGTGATATAATTGAATTCTAGCTTCACTATTTGTGTCTCTGTCACTTTAGGCAGGTTCTAAACTTCTCCGAGTTCCTTTTTCTAGAAAATGTTACTGTTAGATATAATATTATAAATCTTAATGATACTCATAAAATATAAAATTACAATGAAAACTACTCATTAAATGTTCTACAATTTATAAATATATTGAAGTCAGCAAGTCAGTAGGTAAAGAGAAAGAATATAGAAATGAAGATGTTTTTAAATATTTGCTTAGTTTTTAAAAAATAACTTATAGTTAAACAATGAAATGCACTTTTTTATTGAATAATTCTATACATTACTTGGTGTTCATCACAAGTGCACTCTTGATCTCCTTTACCTATTTCACCCAGCTACCCACCTCCTTTCAGCAACCAGCATTTTATTCTCTGTATTCTAGAGTGTGGGATTTTTTTTCTCTTTTCCCTATGTTCATTTGTTTTGTTTCTTAAATTCCATATATAAGTGAAACCACATGGTATTTGTCTTCCTTTATCTGATTTATTTAGCTTAGCATTATATGCTCTAAGTCCATCCATGTCATTACAAATGGCAAGGTTTCATTCATTTTAATGCTGAGAATTACTGCATTCTATGTACCACATCGTTTTCTTTTTAATTTGCATCCAAGTTAGTTAGCATATAGTTCAGTAATGATTTCAGGAGTAGAATCCAATGATTCACCTATGTATAACACCTAGTGTTCACCCCAACAAGTGTCTTCCTCAATGTCCTTTGCCATTTATCCATCCACCCACTCACAACCCCTCCAGCACCCATCACTTTGTTCTCTGTATTTAAGAGTCTCATGTATTGTCCCCCTCCCTGTTTTTATTTTTTTTCACTTCCCTTCCCCTATGTTCATCTGTTTTGTATCTCAAATTCCACATGAGTGAAGTCATATGATGTTTGTCTTCACTTACTGACTAATTTCTCTTAGCATAATAAGCTCTAGTTCTATCCATTTTGTTGCAAATGTCAAGATTTCATTCTTTTTGATTGATAAGTAATACTCCAGTACAGTATATATATATACCACATCTTTATCCATTCATCTGTCGATGGATGTATGGGCTGTTTCCATACTTTGGCTACTGTCAATCACGCTGCTATAAACATTGGAGTGCACAGGTCCCTTCAAAACAGCATACCTGTATCCTTTGGATAAAAATGTAGTAGCGCAATTGCTGGGTCCTAGGGTGGTTCTATTTTTAATTTTTTGAGGAATCTCCATACTGTTTTCCAGAGTGGCTGCAACAGTTTGCATTCCCATGATCAGTGCAAAAGAGCTCCCCTTTCTTCGCATCCTCGTCAACATCTAATGTTGCCTGAGTCGTTCATTTTAGCCATTCTGGCTGGTGTGAGGTGATATCTCATTGTAGTTTAGATTTGTATTTCCCTGATGATGAGTGGTGAGCATTTTTTCATATATGTTTTAGCCATCTGGATGTCTTCTTTTGAAAAGTGTCTGTTCATGTCTTCTGTCCATTTCCTCACTGGATTATTTGTTTTATGGGTGTTGAGTTTGGTAAACTCTTTACATATTTTGGATACTAACCCTTTATCTGATATGTGAGTTGAAAATATCTTCTCCCATTCCATCAGCTGCCTTTTGGTTTCGCTGATTGTTTCCTTCGCCATGCAAAAGCTTTTTATCTCAGTGAGGTCCGAATAGTTCATTTTTGCTTTTTCCCCTTGCATCCAGAGACATGTTGAGTAAGAAGCTTGTTGTGGCCAAGGTCAAAGAGGTTTTTGCTAGTTTTCCCCTCTAGGATTTTGATGGCTTCCTGCCTTACATTTAATTCTTTCATCTATTTTGAGTTTATCTTTTTGTATGGTGTACGAAAGTGCTCCAGGTTCATTCTTCTGCCATGTCGCTGTCCAATTTTCCCAGCCCCACTTGCTGAAAAGACTGCCTTTATTCCACTGAATATTGTTTCCTTCTATGTCAGAGATTAGTTGGTCATATTTTTGTGGGTCCATTTCTGGGTTCTTATTCTGTTCCATTAATCTTAGTGTCTGTTTTTGTGGCAATACCGTGCTGTCCTGATGATTACAGCTTTGGAATACATCTTCAAGTCCAGAATTGTGATGCTCGGGCTTTGATTTTCTTTTTCAGAATTGTTTTGGCTATTTGGGGTCTTTTCTGGTTCCATAAAAATTTTAGGATTGTTTGTTCTAGCTCTGTGAAGAATGCTGGTATTATTTTGATAGAGATTGCATTGAATATGTAGATTGGTTTGGATAGTATTAATATTTTAACAATATTTGTTCTTCCTATCCACAAGCATGGAATATTTTTCCATTTATTTGTGTCTTCTTCCATTTCTTTCAGAAACTTTCTATTGTTTTCAGTTTATACATTTCTCACCTCTTTGTTTAGGTTTATTCCTAGGTGTCTTATTGTTGTAGACTCTGGGTCTAAAGTTCTTTCTTGTCTGGCAAGAAAGCGGGATGAAGGATTAAAATGTGAGAGATGGCTAATGTCCAGGAAATGACAAGAGCCCAGAATAAGGGTCCTGGCCCCATTTTTATTAGAATCAGAAGGCTTACAAACATGGTGATGGACGTGCACAAAGAGACAATGAAACTGTGAACATTAACACACGGATGTGAGGGAAAGGGGGTCTTGAAGATTTTGGGAGTTAGGGGTTTGGGTTAAAACAAAACCAAATCCTGGCAGCGGGCAGTCTGGCTGAAGGTTGTTTACAGCGGACATGAGGCACCTCCTCTGTTTATCTTAGCTAGCCTAGGGGATGAGACAGATAGGACACATGAATTCAGGGTTAACAAGGCACTTTTCTTTTGTTAATCATCTCTGCTCTGGGCAGCTTCACCCTCAGTGCAGTGCAGCGGTCTATAGCCCTATTTACCTGCTCACCGAATTCGGTCCTTCCTTCCTGTGAAAGCAGTTTTCTGCTTTAATACTAAAAAGAGGGGTGCTTCTGCCCTAAATACCTAATGTTGTTTATTTCTTATATCTATGTAATGGGGGCCTTTGCCCCTCCCTACTTCCTGGGGGCCTTAGCCTCACTTTTCTATCCTTATAAGCCTAATCTTGTTTACCCAAGCTCGGGCATGAGCATCCTATGACTTTATACTTCTTTATGCCTTGTTAACCCATTGGGGTAAGCCCGGGAACTTCCTAAGCTTATTCCCCACATCTTATGATTCTTGGTGCAATTGTAAATGAGATCAATACCTTGATTTATCTTTCTGTTGCTTCATTATTGGTGTATAGAAATGCATCTGATTTCTGTGCATTGATTTTATATCCTGCGACGTTGCTGGATTCATGGATCAGTTCTAGCAGTTTTTTGGTGGAATATTTGGGTTTTCCATATACAGTATCATGTCATCTATGAAGGGTGAAAATTTGACTTCCTCCTGGCCGATTTGGATGCATTTTATTCCTTTGTGTCGTATGATTACTGAGGCTAGGACTTCCAATATTATGTTAATAACAGTGGAGAAAGTGGACATCTTTGTCGTTTTCCTGACCTTAGCAGAAAGCTCTCGGTTTTTTCCCCATCAAGGATATTAGCAGAGGATCTCTTGTGTATGGCTTTTATGATCTTGAGGTAGGATTTTTCTATCCCTACTTTTTGAGGGGTTTTATCAAGAAAGGATATTGTATTTTGTCAAATGCTTCCTCTGCATCTATTGACAAGTTCATGTGGTTCTTTTCCTTTTACTAATGTGATGTATCACATTGATTTGTGGAAATTGAGGCAGGCTTGCATCCCAGGTATAAATTCCACTTGATTGTGATGAATAATTCTTTTAGTGTATTGTGGGATCTGGTTGGCTAGGACCTTGTTGAGAGTTTTTGCATCCATATTCATCAGGGAAATTGGTCTGTAGTTCTCCTTTTTAGTGGGGTCTTTGGTTTTGGAATCAAGGTAATGCTAGCCTCATAGAATTAGTTTGGAGGTTTTTTCTATTTTTTGAAACAGCTTCAAAAGAATAGGTGTTAACTCTTTTTTCAATGTTTGGTAGAATTCCCCTGGAAAGCCATCCGCCCCTGGACTCTGTCTTTGGGAGATTTTTGATTACTGATTCAATTCCTTTACTGGTTATGAGTCTGTTCAAATTTTCTATTTCTTCCTGTTTCAGTTTTTGTAGTTTATATGTTTCTAGAAATTTGTCCATTTCTTCCAGATTGCCCAATTTATTGGCATATAATTGCTCATATTATTATCTTGTTATTGTGTGTATTTCTGCTGTGTTGGTTGTGATCTTGCCTCTTTCATTCTTGATTTTATTTCTTTGAGTCCTTTCCTTTTAATTTTTAATTAAACTGGTTAGGGGTTTATGAATTTTGTTAATTCTTTCAAAGAGCAGCTCCTGGTTTCATTGATCTATTCTACTGTTTTCTTTTTTTTTTTTTTTTTAATTTGGATAGAGTAGATCTCCACTCTAATCTTTATTATTTCCTGTCTTCTGCTTACTTTGGGATTTATTTGCTGTTCTTTTTCCAGCTCTTTTAAGTGTAAGATTAGGTTGTGTATCTGACACCTTTCTTCCTTCTTTAGGAAGACATGTATTGCTACATACTTCCTTCTTATGACTGCCTTTGCTGCATCCCAGAGGTTTTGGGCTGGGGTATTATCATCTTCATTGGTCCATGTACTTTTTGTGTGCCTCTTTAACTTCTTGGTTAACCTATTCATTCTTTAGTAGAATGAAATATGGTTGAAATTAAATCTAGTTTCCCCTAGAAGTCAAACTATGAGGCACTTTACAGTCTGTAAACTAAGCAGGCAGAGAGACTTGTGGTGTTCCTGTGGTGTCCAACAATTGGCCCAGTTGGACAGGGCTTGGTGTAATGGCTCCATTCTCCACTAGATGGCACTGCTTAGTTTGCTGGGGTGGAATGTTGTGGTATATGTTGGCATGTATGCACACGCTCTGGAGGGTGAATATGGAGACACCCAGCTACCCAGTCTCTCGTATCAGAACTCTGTGCCCTCTCCCACCAGCAATCAAACACTTCTCCTTTGTCTCAGGCCTCTGTCCACTCCCTGCGTCTACACTGACTGCCACCAAGCCATCAGCCTGCCAGACAGCACCTGCCTCCTGAGTTTTATCTCAGAGGGGGCTGTGTTTCCAAACCCCTCACTTCTGAGGGCCCTGCAGCTGTGACCCGCCCAGACCCTTTGGGAGGAGGGTCTTGCAGAGGATGTCCAGAGCCAGCCTACCCCCAGGAACGTTCTTGTGACTGCAATGCTGCCAATGCCCAGAGACTGTGGCCTGGTGCCAGCCTACACCAGAAAAAGTTCATGCGATTGTGTAGCAGCAATGATTCAGTGATCATGGTAAGTCACAACACACATCTGGAGCCAGGCTTCATCCTTAACATCTTTGTTCCAACCCCAGTGAATGTGGCCGTTGTTATCCGGGGTCCTCTGAGAACTTTGCCTATGGGGAGGCCACACAACCTCTACCAAATGTTCTCCTAGCATGTGGCCCGAGGACTCCTCAGACCTCCTGTTTGCTCCTGGGGATTCGCCCTTCCCCCTCGCCCTCCTCTCAGCAGACTGAGAGCTCCGCCAGGTATTGAGCCGTGGAGTTTCAGACTCTGCACTCTGTTTATAGAGACTTAATGGTAATTAAACCCTTTCCTTTTGCATTCTTTTTCTCCCTTTCTCGTTCAGTCCTTGCGGATGTTTCCACTCTTTCTCTGTCTCTCCAACTGCTTTCAGGGGAAGCGCTTTTCCTGTACTCTCCCCTCTGTCTCTGTCCTCTCTTCACAAGCAAAACCAGCTCCCTAGCAGCTGCAGCTTCTCTCTCCCCTGGTTGACCTCTCTGCACTGCATACCTACTGAGTTCTGTGCTTCGAGTTGTGCAGATTGTTGTGTTAATCCTCAAATCCATTTTCTAAGGTGTGCAGGATGTTTTGGTGTTTATCTGGCTGCATTTCAGGGATGAGATAGTCGAAAACTTCCCTGTCGCTCCACCATCTTGGCCCCTCCAGTGCTGCCTACCATTATGTTCTCAATGAAAATAAATTCTCTTGAGGTCCAGTGTTCACACAAATTATTTATAATATAACCTTTCTTATGTAGCAAGGTGTTAAAATCGAAATGTTGAATAGACACAACGGATGTGAACTGTGTATCTAAATCACCTAATACCTATTTCCAAACCAAAGGAAATGATCAACAGAAATACCCTACAACTAGATAAAGGATACAAACTTGGGCAGGTTATAAAGTGGCTGAATGATTTGTGAAAACAGCTTCAGAGAAATCACTGTAGAGAAATGCCTGCCCCTCCCCCAGACTTTACGTGTATGTGTGTGCGCGAGTGCATGTGTGTGTGTGTGTGTGATGGAGCGCTACTCAGAGAACCTGGCATGCAACCCTCCATATGGGTGCACTCAGCAGACTGAGATAACAAAAGTCTAGGAAGTAAGAGAGACTGGCTAGAATCAGGTGAAGGTGACTGGTTGACATCAGCCTATATTAGCGGTGTTTCCACATTAACAGAACTGTTTGCGAGCAGAGATGCCTGGATGTTTCCCCAGAGCCTGCCACAAAGAAGCCATGAGGAAATCTTCTAGGGACCAGCCCAAAATAGTTCACTGGGAAGGGTAAGAATTTGGAAGGTAAACACTGGCTTTCTGAGGGCTAACAAGGGGTCATCAGTGATCATAAGAAATAGACATCTTCTTCCCACATCCAGGACACTAAAACTAGAGAGCCTACAAAACACCACCAAAAGGAAGGCAAATAAAAATCTTTCATCATTTGCCAGAAGCAGAGACAGTGAGCCAGTTTGTTAAGGTACCTAGTCAAGTAAGCCCTTTCTGTCCCCGACCACTTTGCTTGCCCCTCCCAACTGAGACTTTATCTAAAATCTAAGGGAATTTGGGATCTATATGATCTAAGCATGAGAAGAAAATTCCAGAAGCATCTGAGCACTTATAAATATATCTTTTCCTATATATTAAATTTTAAGGACCAACAAGGGATAAGAATTAAAGTATTATTTTTATTATGTCTTGCTTACTTAAGAATCAATTATTCTAAATATAACCTTCACATGACAAGATTCAAATTCCTTTTTTCCCTCCAAAAGGAAACTGCAAGGCACAAAATTAAGAAGATAGGGAGTGTTCACTGAGAATATGAAACATAATTGCCTTATATAAATATGGCACTGAGAACTCTGACAAATGTCCTCTTTGGGACTTAAATATTTATTCTGTGACCACTATCTATGAGGGAATATTGGGCATCTTTGATGAGACATGATAACATTTGGTCTTCAGTTGGTAGAAATTTTTCACATACTTATGAAGTTCATTGGATTCCTTTCTCATTAGCCTACATCACTTAACGTAATTCTTCATGGTGCCAATTTGATGGGAATTATAAATTCAGATACTGAAAAAGCATCACATGACAGTACTTAATCATGAGATTATGATGTGGTGGTGGAGTCGGAGGTGATTATGGTGGTAGGGGGTTTACTATACACATCAACTAGATTCTTTTCAAAAATAAAAATACATATTTTAAAACATTCTCCTACAAAAAGAGAAGACCAAGATTGAAAAGCACTTACACGGACCTTCAATCTTGGAATTTTAAAAGGAATCTAAAATTCGACTTTTGGACACTATTAGCAACAACAACAACAAAATAATAAATAAATAAATAAATAAATAAATAAATAAATAAATAAATAAATAGTGTTTTCCTGATGCCCAAATAGATATGACAGCCAAAGAAGCTAAGCTAAGTTAGGCCAATGTTATATAGACACCTTGAAACTGTATTTTTTTCCTGCAAACGTTCAGATGCCCAAAAAGTGATTGTCCAAATATTAAAAAGGCAAAACTTCTTCTCTCCTGCCTGGATAAAGTTACTGCGTTCCTTTCACCTTTTCTTTCTCTACACTCTACATTGTTCTCTAGCCTCCTTTCTACTCCTTATGCTTCTACATATTCCTGCTGCCAAACCTCCTCACTGCCTCTTCTCTGTGAAGATCAATGGAAAAGCCCCTCCAAGAGGCAGCTGACTGGCCATATTCCCTTCACTGCCAAGTGTAAGGGATTCCTTCTTCCACCATTCACAGAACTTTGAGAGGGTTTTCCAGTGACGGTCCAGTTTTTCACTGAGGTTTCCAGCTTTTCTTGTAGTTTGAGGGTCCATCCATGTAGATCTCCCGGTGAGTCATGCTCAGGCACAGATTCCACAGCAGAATTTTCTCTGAACATCTTCTCCAAGTCCCGGATTTTCAGGACTACAACTTCCATTTCTAAGCTCTGGTTCCATATGGATTAGCTTTGTGCCTATGTTCATAAGGACTGGAAAAAAATCTAGAAAAAGAATTGGCGTTTGCATATGTATGCACAAAGCCACGCAATTATTCTGTCACTAATCAGTGCATTTCTTTCTGAAGACAAATTTGTACAGGAAATAAAATTATCAGGTGAATATGGCCAGCTGTAAACAGAATTCAACTAAGGGCCAGTATAGGTTCTTCAAAATAGTTACGGACTTTCATCCTATTCTAATGGATGAATAAGATATAGAGATATCAGAATAAGGGATATATATTTATTCATATTTATCCATGTTAATTCAATTAAATATATAAAATATTACTGAAATTAAAATTTCCTAATTGATTTTTTTCCCACAGTGAGAGTATTTTATCTTTCCCATACATGCCAAGCTGTTAAGGAAATAAACATTGCAATCCCTGAATCTCCTGTATCAACAGCAGTATACTTTGCTACACCATAACTTTTTCATGGCACTTTTCACCTCCACATTCCTCAGTGTATAGATCAGAGGGTTGAGCAAGGGCGTCCCAATTGTATAAAACACAGCCACCATCTTGTCTACTGGAAATGTGGTTGGTGGCCGTGTGTATATGAATATACATGGACCAAAAAACAGCACAACCACAATAAAGTGGGAGGTGCAGGTGGAAAAGGCTTTTCGCCTTCCTTCAGCACTGTGGCTTCGCAGAGAGTACAAGATGACAACATAGGACATAAGCAGGATTATGAAACTCACTGTGCATATGGCCCCACTGTTAGCAACAACTAGCAAGTTTATCACATAAGTGTCCATGCAGGCAAGTTTCAACAAGGGCTGCAAGTCACAGAAATAGTGGTCAATCACATTGGGGCCACAGAAAGGCAATCTCAAAGCCAGGAAAATTTGTGCTGAAGAATGGATACAGGATCCTACCCAGCTCAGAATCATCAGCACACTGCAGACATGCCGGTTCATGATGGTCGGGTATCGCAAGGGCTTACAAATGGCTATGTAGCGATCAAAAGCCATGACGATGAGCACGAAGATTTCCATGCACCCAAAGAAATGGGCTGCAAAGACCTGAGTCATGCACTCATTATACGAAATGGTCTTCTTCTGAGTAATGGCATCCACAATCAATCTGGGGGCTGTGGTTGTAGAGAAGCAGGCATCAGCAAAAGACAAATAGAATAGGAAGAAGTACATGGGACTCCCAAGGGTCCTGCTTACTTTAATAGTCACTACAATGAGAAAGTTCCCCAACAGTGTTGCAAGGTAAAGGATCAAGAAGACCCCAAATATTGCCTTCTGCTTTCCTGCATCCTGTGTCAACCCAAAGAGAATGAATTCAGTCACACTGCTATTCATCGCAATATTCGTGGCTGCAGGTAAGGTGAAGTTGATGACAAGAGCTGAATCTGCAAAGAGAAGACAAGAAGTGACATCTTGGGAAGATCAGTGGGCTGGACTCTGAAATCCTGGTTTTTGCTCCATGTTACCTCTAACTGCCTTTAATCCTCTATGAATCTTTGTAAATCTGCAAATTCCCAACCCTCTCCCTGATCTATCTCTTGATTCAGAAACTAACTACATTGAATCAAAGCCTTGCATTTGGGGAATAAAAATTAAATGTGCTTTAAAAATTCTGATTCCTATCAAGATTGAAAACAGAAGAACTTGGACTTCCCGTGGGCAAGTGACATAACTGGCTCAATATTTAGCTTTCATATAAAAATGGAGTGCAAATATTTGCCTTACCTGACCCTGAGTATCCCTAAGAGTTAAAAGATTGTTTATGCACAAATATACACACATATATTTCATGTGTTATGCATTTTATCTATGTGTTTTGATATCTAAAAAAATCTTTTCCAATATAATTAAGCACTCATATTGTTGGAGAATCCCTCTGGAAGAAAATATTCTTCATTTAGTTTTCATTTAAATTCTCATTTTTGGGTCCCTGACCCCTTCATGTCTGACCCCATCAATATCTTGGATGAAATATGCTTTACAAAACACTACTTTGACGACTTTTATCTACGCCTCTCATGTTCAATGTCAGCTTCACTTATGTCATTACATAACAAATGTCTAGACAATTTTGAGGTTGGCATAATTGAGAAAAACTATTTACCCTCTTCACTGCACTGTTGAACTTAACTCAGGATATTGAGCATCTCTGCCTCTGAATCAACATGGTATAAAATTCATAATGATGCCTGTAACCTAAATATTCTTTTTACTCAGAGATGTTCTTTTTACCCTGAATTCACTAGGATAATTCTAAAAATATCATCTGAAAATTATCCATAATTACAACATATTCTGTAATGATCATTCTATTTCAAGTTCTTGTTCATAGCATGTTTAATTTGTCGTTGAAATCATTATTTAATATCATTTTGTATACTGATTTTGATTTAGAATTATTATAACACTTCTTCCCATGTTATTATACTTTTCATTAGTTTAGTTGTTAATTATGTGGCATTGTATAAATTGTTATCTATTTGACCATTTGTCCATTGAGGTATTTATATTGTTTCCTATTTTCACTCACATAGATAATAACTGAGAGTAATTTCCCAAGTATGATAATACCATCCAAAATATTAGAGATTATTATTACTATTGATAATTATTAAAAACATTTTTCAATATTTTGTGTCCATTTATTAACTATATTTTACTATAGAATAATTCATGATTATCATTGATTATTCAAAGTACACAGAAAGATGAAAGAAAATTAAAATCTGTCTCCATATTATTGAATCTGTAATCCTACTCCCCAGAAATAAGTACTTTTTGGTTTCTTCTATGTCTAAAGAAACATTCTATACATATATTTACATCAGTGTGTATCCCTACATCTTTTTACTATATACAAATATGGTCAATATTTCAAGGTTGATGATTTTTCAGAAAAGGTGATGAACGTGCAGACAAATAAAAAGGTTATTTTGTGACATGATCTTATTCTCTTCTTTGGTTAATAGAAAAAATTATATTTTGTTAGATGCACATACGTTTACATTTTTACTACATTTTTAGTGAACATATTGCTCATCTGAGAATTTTTTTATCTTCGTTCAGTTCATATTTTGCAATTGTGATATTATCTGGGATGGCTATTAATCAAGAAAATAACTACATTTCTTGGTCAAGAACACACTTGTTGTGGTCAGATTCCTTGAGTTCAAATCCCGGCTCCATTATTTACAGCTGGGGAGAGCCTCTTTAAAAATTTTTTTAACGTTTATTTATTCTTGAGAGACATAGAGTGAGCAGGGGAAGGGCAGAGAGAGAGAGGGAGATACAGAATCTGAGGCAGGCTCCAGGCTCTGAGCTGTCAGCACAGAGCCTGATGCGGGGCTTGAACTCACAGACCATGAGATCATGACCTGAGCTGAAGTCGGCCACAACCAACTGAGCCACCCAGG